>CM021110.1:328870495-328904915 GCA_007115665.2 Sequoiadendron giganteum
GTGGAGAATATTTTGTGCATTCATTGCCCCACTCCTCTTGGTGGCAGTTTTTAGGGCAAGAACCCTAATTAGGGCATATGTGGCTCGATCTGAGCCCTTTATTGTAATTCAATCTAAGCCGTCTGTTGGACTGGGCCAACTATAAAAGGGGCATTCCCCCTCATTTGTAAATTATTAGAAGTAGATATTAGATTGAGAGTGGAGAGAATAGAAGTTAGAATAGATAGAGTTAGCTTAGAAGATAGCTTAGTTTGAAAAGGAAAGAAAACTTTCCCTTTGAAAGTTTTGTAAGAGGTTGTTGTGGAAAACTATCATAATACAAAGGTTTATCATTGCATGGTGGTTTTATCTTTTATTGTGAATAGCTAGCAAGGCCTTTTCGTCTTTCCAATTCAGATTGATAGAGTAGAATAGACTTTATTTTATGCAAGTAGTTGTTAATTGTGGAGTGTGGCGTCGTGGTTTGAGCATATATTCTTTCATCCATACCACTAGCGGGCTTGCTGATGGTAAGTTCGCCTTGTGTGGTCAACTGGAATATCAGTACCTAACTTCGGTTGTGATTCGTGTGTTCATTTGCATCGTTGTGACGGAGTGCACATGTTGAATCACAATTTGAACATCTTATTCATCCTTTGAAGATTGCACCAACTTTGTCATAGTTGTCCGAAGGGAGACGAAGCAAAGTCTGGTTTGAAGACTGTTTAAGCCGATCCTCGTCCTCCACCCTTTAGGAGTAGATGGTAGCATCCCTATCCCTATCCTTTTACATTCAGCATTATCCGGTCAGTTTAAGAACCCGAGCGTCATCGACAAATCTCCTGAAATTTGAGAATCCTTTCTTCTGAATGAGCAACTCACGTAAGTCCCCTTTGAAATAACCAGCATATTCACATCAACCAACTGAGTCTATTCGCACTAAAAGGAACCTTGGAGTTGAACGCATGAACTTTCACGCAATCTTAGCATGCGGAATACTTTGATCAAGAGGGAATAGAGTGACCGTTGGACATTTTATTCTGTGTTGGTGTTGTCCTAAAAAAACACGTCAACAAGTTCCAATCTTGTGGTCTAGTGGTTATATGTACCTTACTCCTGTTGGTATGGTACAAGGTCCTTACAAAGTGAGCTCCTTACTGGAGGCCCTGGTTGGGTCTTTTGGTGTGAGCTTAAATTCACAAGCATTTGGTTCTGAGTTTTAATCTTGTGGTTTGGTCCCTATATGCAACTTATATGTGTTACTCTTGCTAGTATAGTACCAAGTCCTTAAAAAGTGAGTTCCTTACTAGAGGCCCATGTATGGTCTATTTGTGTGGGCTCAAATTCACAATTATTTGGTTATGAGTTTAGAAGCAGCAAGCAATGTTCACAACTTGATCTCTTTGTGGTAGATTGTTGGGGCAAATGAACTATAAATTCAAAATCCAATTAGTGGCATCTCTAACAATGCTTGTGAAATCTTAATTTTGCCATTTCAATTTGTAAAGATTGAAACTAGGAGCTATTTTGATAAAAAAAATCAGAACCATTCCAAGTGCTTGCAATTATATTAAATATGAACCTGTCCAAAATAATGAATCGAATAACTAAGGTGTGAATCAGTTACTTTAAATTTTAAATAATCAACAATCTCCTTCACTACATTGGTAGGACAGTCAATGGCCAAAGCAAAAAACTTCATTTTGCATGTTCAAATTACTTGGAAGGTCAGTTTAAAGGCATTTATGACAGGAGGTTTTAAATATAAATAAAATATCATTTTCCATAGCCCCATACATCAATTGGCTCAAATTAAACAGCTCGTGCATTATGGTAAATGTGTTAGCTTTTTACTATGAGGCTCTCTACTCCACATTGATAGTTAGCACATTGACCACAATAGGACATATATTCATAAGTATTGTTTGGCATATAACCATCAAGTTCCAATTTCCTACTATTCCCTACCCTGATAAGGTCTCACTTGTCTTCAATAGACAAAATGTTCATTAAGTGAGCTCATTAAAATATTTCAGCAGTTGTACTTTTGTAAGTCCCATTCACATATTCAGGCCATCCATCGACGTTAATACATTTTCTTTCTAAGTCACTAGCCATGTGTATTCTATATGGCATGACCATTCTTGTAGAATAGTTTATGTCCATGTCCAAGAAAAGACATTAGACTAGACAAGGGAAGAATTAACGTTGTCAATTTGTTCATGGGAGCATCCTAAAGTTAGGTAAATATTAGTATACTAGCCAGCTTGAAATGAAATTAAGTTATAATAAGTATCGTTCTCATCTAGATCACCTTGCTCCCATGTCAGCATCACGTAATGCTTGGAAACTAAACAAATAACCCATTATACCTGATTTAATTAATCAATCATTGTAATGTATTGTAGATCACTATCAAGGGATACATGAACATGGATCTAAGTTCCAAAAATTCATGTCTCCCATCTCATGAAATCCATTGGTAATAGTATTACAGCTCTTTACAATCAGATTGGAAACTAAAAATTCTATTGGAGGAAGCCATAATAATTAATAAGCATTTTAAAAGACAATAGTTCTGTTTACTTAATGATATTGCTGTTTTAATTTATTACTTTCATCAGCAAATACACAATTGACTTCCTTTATGTTTACAGAAGACAAGTTTTAAAAGCTGCTATAAACCAATGAACACATATCAATACTAAAGCTAATTACAGACCAATTAAGATTCCTAGAACAATTAAGCCCATGTGAATGCAATAACAACAATATCAAACTAAGCCATTGATCTTTTAAAATATATATTCAAAAGAGTTGATCAACATTGGTGAATGTAATTAGACAAATTTATTTAATTGTCATACAAAGTTGCACTTAACAACATTGTTGAATCTAATAAGACAAATCCAACAGTATCAAACTGTTTTTAACATAGTTATTAAATTGTCATACAAAGTTTGACTTAACAATGTACAAACATTGACCAAATCATTTTTCATTTGAAAATGATTCGGAAATCTTAATTATCGCTTGGCCAATGGAATTTAGAGCAGCAACCAAGCTCGTTTGAACATTGACCTTTTGCTCTTCCAACTTGATTTGATCCTTTACCTTTTTCTCTTCCAACTTGAAATTTTTTTCATCACATAATTTTTTATCACTTAACCGCATTTCCATTAAAGCATAATCTTTTTCATGGTGTTTCATATGTCCCTCCTTAGCAATCTGCAATGTAGAAACAACTAATTTTTTGTTTTCAATAATAGTGTCCTTCATACCTATAGTTTTGAATGCTGATTTCCTCATTTTACCAATGTACCCTTTTTCTCTTTCACTGTCACTGTTTTGTGAGGCTTGACCTATTGCATTCATCGTATCAAATTCATCAACATTTTCATTTGGAGACGGAATGTTCTGACTAAATGTATAATTTATCTCTGAAGTATCAATACTAATATTCCTAGGATCAATTGCTCTATCAATCCCAAATTTGATCTCCATTGCATCCATCAATTCAACACGAAAGTTTGGTGGAAGCTTTTTATCAGCCCTCTCTCTGCTAGTCATATTCCAATAGCTATCATGGCCAGAGGGAATATGTGACTCGTAATCTCTGATCCTTTTATATTTTGGAAAAATATGCTCCCATCGATCTTGGCATTGGTTTGTTGTCCAAAGGACACCATGACGAGAACAATGCTCTTGAACTAGTTTCCACTTTTCAACAAAATTTGTAGTTTTTTTCATTGCCCCACCACTGGATACCGCATCTTTCTCAATGCGTTTTGCTTCAATGAGGACCATGGTGTTTGAAATACTCCAATGAGCCCTTCCCTTCTGTGATGGAGGAACCAAAGGTGGTTTATCTTGTCCATCTGATTGTTTGGATGGTTGGTGAACTTTAGTGGGAGAAAAAACATTAGGATAGTACTCAAATGGAGTAGAGCTGAATGTTTCTTTATGTTCCCTATTTGTACATGAAGGAAAATCAGGTATGACTGGTTCATTGGCATCGGGTATGACTGGTTCATTGGCTGTTTGCGTACTTGGGACAAAATCGGGGAGCTCATCATCTATCAAGTATATATCTCCATATTCTATGTCATTCTGTGATAGCATTGAATTGAACCTCCTAAAACCAGTCTTTGTTGGAATCGGACGGTGCACATTCCTATCCATGATAATGTAACAAAAAACTGGTTCCTCACAAAGTATAGTAAAATATACATTCAAAAGTTAAAATACTATGTTGAGGGAGACAAGTATAGCACTCAAAGAGAAGCAAAAGCATCAAACAATTTTATATAAAATTTATGATTTATGATAAAAAATATAACATTACAAACAAACAGAAGCAATATATAAAATTTAGGATTTATAATAAAAAATAGAAAATTTATGATTTTGTGTGCTTCAAACATTGTTTTGTTTCTTATAGACTCTGAGGGTATATATTTGTCCTACCTGAATTTTTTTAATTATGTTGAGTCAACTATTATCATGCAGTGAAGAGCGGATAGGCCAATAACTCCAATGGTAACATCTGATTCCAAATTAATTCTTCTCTACTTACTACAACTCAGTTCAAATTTGGTGGCAGCTTATTTGGCATCTAATGTAAACAACTTCTATAAGGATTCATGGAACTGAAAAAAGCATCTAAAGTAAACAGTCTCTGATCCAAAGTTGTCCCTAGGTCTTAGAAGTAGAGCAAGCAGAAAGAGAGTACTCCCAGTCCCAGTCATCTTCATCATGGAAAGAAGACCCCCAGTATTGGACCAAATAAAATTAACAGCATCCCATGAGTCTGAGGAACAAGGGATGGAACTCAAGGACTGATAGATTCCAAAGGAAAGCTATGTCTTGAGAGCCAAACTGGTCTAATTTAACTCCCAGTTTTGTAGCTAATATTTTGAGACAATTGGCCTATTTAGCAAGGTTCTCATTGACTGGGAGAGGTCAGGATGGACACTTGAAGAGATCAGTCAGAACAAATTAGTTTATATTTCATTTTTCAAGGGAAGAAAGGATCGGGAAAAGGTAACCAAACAAAGAAGCTTCCGAATGTGCTTTGTAATAATGTGACATGGTGATGGCAATCACATTGAGATAAGCAGAAGAGCAGTTTTCCAGGACTAAGAAAATTGGAACTCAAGGATTGATAGATTCCAAAGGAAAGCTATGTCTTGAGAGCCAAACTAGTCTAATTTAACTCCCAGTTTTGTAGCTAGGATTTGAGACAACTGGCCTATTTAGCAAGGTTCTCATTGACCAGTAGAGGTCAGGATGGACACCTGAAGAGATCAGTCATAACAAATCAGTTTAGATTTCATTTTTCAAGGGAAGAAAGGATCAGGAAAAGGTAACCAAACAAAGAAAATTATTTTCCAGGACTAAGAAAACTGGAAGATGGCGGGTAGGGTGGCCATAAGGGAAGACTAGGTTGAGAATGGTTGCCCAACTTTCCAAATGTTGTTGAATAGGGCTGATCCATGAGCTTTGAAGAATGGAGCTACTAAAATCTTATTATTCCAATGTATCATGTTCCATTAATTTGCGAAAATAAGTAAGTCTTTTCAAAGACCATACCCTCTACAGGTGGTAAGCTGGTAAAGTTAATTGTTTTCTCCAAAATATTGACAGGGAAAATACCATCTACTATATCCCTCTATTATTAAAACGTTTATTGTTGCAGTTTTTTGGGTATCAGCGGAGTCAAAGTTCCTGTAAAAATAAATGGCAAAAACTGCAAATAACTTCTATAAGATATTATGTTTTATTCGCTTCCTTTCCAATTTGAAGCCCTCTCATTTTCCTTAGGTTGGCCCTATGCTTCATAGTTTTTCATATATAAATGTGGCCAATGGCTCGAGTTTAGTAAATGATTAATCTGTCTTTATACAGTGATTACTTTTTGACTTTTCAATTGGTGTCGCTTTCAATCAAGAATACTATCATCAAGGGAAATATTTGTAGCTAAAAATCCATGGATGAGTTACAGAGTTTACCAATAGACAAATGGTGTAAACCAAAATAAGCAAAGGTTTTCATACCCTAAATATTGAAATGAAAAATATATGCTAAAGATTCAAATAAAAAAATACACGTTAAAGATTCAAATTGCCATACCTCTTTTTGTTTCTGCTTTGCTCTATTCAACACTTGGTTCTATTGCTGGAAGGTCTCTGCTGCTCTGTTCCAGGCTATGCAGTGTGGATGGAGTGCACGGAATGAAATGTAAAATGTTGAGGATAATAAACTTGTAAATGCACAAAATTTCACTGCAATTTCATTCTGGTGGGAATTTGAAACTAGATTTTGATAGCCGACAGCTGCGGAGAAATTTGCTAGACTGTAGGGGTGAGCTCCAGCCCCACCCAATTTCCACCCTCAAGTTTGCAGCCCTAAATCATAGGAGCAACTATTTTTCAGGGGTAGATTCCATTTAATCCCGTAGCAATGTTTTTTTTAATCCATGGGACCTCCCATTCCTTCAAAATAGACCCTGTAGCCCCCCCATGGGACCCCACCCTAAGGGCATGGTCCCATGGAAGTTAGGGTAGGTATGCGAGATTATTTGGAGAGGTAAAATGTGACTTGCATTTATTATTTGGAAGCAGGTCAATTTTCGTACGACAATAATGAATATAAAGTAGTGAAGCAGTAGCTGACATGAAAATAGAAAATATTAGTTCTAGTATCGTACGAAAATAATTAATATAAAGCAGTAAATTATTGGAAAAAATTACAGAATGCGCAGAAATAAAACAACCCTCAGAATTATGGAGGTAGCTAAATTAATAATTTTAATAATTTAATAAATAGAAATAAAAAATGACTTATCTTCTCATGAATTGAGTGATTTTTTTCATATGTATTGAATACACAGGATAATCTTTGAGTTTCTGCAACTCGAGAGATACGTGATATAATTTTTCTAAGCTAAAAATCAATTTTCAAGTTCTTTTTAGACATATTCTAATTTGAAAGAAAAAATTAGAGTAAAACCATCTAATTGAAATAAAACATTAGAGTAAAACAATAAAATTTATGTTTCTTGATGAACATTACATCATGAGAACATTGCTAAATGTCTATTTTTAGTCTTTGCCTTTATAAGGTGGGGAATTAATGTTATCGCCTCAATCTTGCATATTAATATTGTGTTTTGCGAATGGTGTTGGAAAATAAAGCTAATGTATGGTTTATGTTCGGGGAAATATTTAGATAAAGTTGCAATTTTGTAATTGGCGGGTGTAATTTTCCTCGTGGTTTTGACAGTTTGTAAATATAAATAATAATAATAATGGTAGGGAGCTTCGCTATTGGAAATATTTCATGAGTTTGTTTGTATAGTCGTTTCTTGCCATGGACTCTTCATGGGGACGTGTGGCATCTAGAGTAGTACATTTGTATTTACTATTTGTGTCTTCTCATTTATTGAGAGTAGGTTGGAGTGTAGCCGTCATTAGTGGGATATGGTGTTAAGTTTTAATTATGTCGTGCAAAGTGGTATTTGTGTTGTTTGGTCATATGCTCAAGTTGTTTGAAGAGTCTAAAATTTGTGTCTATTGGGAGGGTTTTGATCTACGGTGTTGGAAGTGAGAAAGGTGGCATCTATAAGTTACTCTATCTTTTACATTTTGATGTATTGAAAATAATATTTTGTTATTTTTCATAAATAGGCAAATCTAAAAATATATGTTTAAAGCTTTTATTGTGTTGAGAAAAAGAAAATTTGGCTAGTTTTGGTAGCATGAATATAGTATATTGCCTAGCTTGCTTAGGCCATTTTTACTTCTAGATCATTTCCTTCTTGTGTCTCATATTATAAGTTTAAGATATTTTTTCATGATCTTTACTGATCTTAAGTTTTCAACCTTCTCTTTATAGTAAGAGTTTCATTATTGTATATTATACCAATCTCATTTGAATGCATCTAATGAATTATTTGGTTTCATAGCATTTTCATTGTTTCTCTTTTGTGTTCAAGCTTGTTTTGCTTATAGGTGATCTTTGGGCTATTGTGGAGTTGATCAATCACTATTACATTGTTAGAGGGACAAGTAGAGCAAGGAATGGGCCTAGATATAGTCTCTTGTTAGAAATATGAAATAGATTGAATAACCCAAGAATTTTTTTAATATAGAATCAAAGATACATAAACTAAAAAAATATAAGAAGGCAAACTAGGACTCAAAGATTATACAATGTTGATATGACATAATTGCATTAAGAGCTTCCAAGTTGAATCAATGAATGCAAAGATGCATGCCAGAATACAAAATACAAGCTAGGTAGTAAGTTTATATAGAATTAAGGAGAGGATGTACGTGGAAAATCCAACTAATAGGAATCGACCACAAAAAGTGGATATGGACCACCAAAAGTGGGGGATGCCATCAAAAGTGGAAAGTGTTTCACCCTATAAGAAAGGGGACACCACATAACTTATCTCGTAGTAGTAAACTCACTTTATAATCATAAGAAAGCTTAATAAAAAGTGTAGGAAAAACCTAGAACTAAGGGAAAATAAATTAATGCACTAGGAAAATAAAAACCTACACCAATACCCTCCTTAAGCACAACTTTGGAGGATGTAAAAGATGATGGGTCTTGAAAAATGAGGTCATGTTAGGTACCCATGTACATATCAAATTCCCTCCCCAAAAAAAACCCCCCACAAATAGAGAGAGAGAGAGAGAGAGAGAGAGAGAGAGAGAGAGAGAGGACATTCCCCATAATAGAGAGAATAGAAGATGAGAAGGACTAAGTAGCTGCCCCAAAAGACATCCAGTGGTAGATGTTTGAAACTTGATGGAGAAGATAGTCCATGATCATCAAAAAATATTCATTCCCTTAAGAAGAAACAAAACCAATGTTGTATGCAGGCTATCTCCCAAGTCCTGAAAGGAATATGTAGGAAGAAAGTACAAGATGTATGAAGTCTCTGAAGTCATCTCAAGTATCCCCATGTCGATGTTGAACTGTCACAATCAAATCAAGTGGTCTAGGCCACACTACTGAAGATGACAAAACAAAATCTTCTAGAGACTGATGTAGAGTGCAATCCAAAGAAAATTATGGTTTGACAAAAAATTTGCAATTTGAATATCATCAAAGAGGAAAGATAACCCGTCAAATGTTTCCTCCAAATATGAAATATGCATCTCCATAAAGAAGTCTGAAAGACCTATGAAGAGATCATCCCATAAAGCTAAATTGAGAAGACAATTGATGTCCTATTGCAAGAAGTCATTGGAAGTTTTTGAACAAACAACATTGAACTCTAAAGTAGCAATAGTAGATGCAAGGACAAAAGAGTTGTCCTCAAAGAGAAGATGTATGTTCTCAATAGTATCATCTAGATCCAAAATGAGGGACTCTAGAAACAAACAAGAGATGACTGGTAGAAATTGGTCCCAATGAATTGAATCTAGGAGACATAAATGATCCTACTGCAATGAATCATTGGAAGCCCTTGAAGAAGAAACATTAGAATCTAAATCTGCAATAGGTGTTGTTGATGGGGTATCAATGAATTGATCATCCACACAAGATGTTTCCACAATAGATGAGGTAACACGAGTCTCAGTATCATCCACAATAGCCCGGTTCTCCAAGGAAACATCACTTTCATATGAAGATTCAATGTATCTATACAACTATTGGATGATGGTCCAAGTAGTGACAAGGCACTCATTGTGCTCTATGTCATGTAGTATCCTCGAGAATAGTAATACATATTAGTCCACAGACCATGTCATTATTGTTTCTTTTGATAAATGCCACTTGGCTCAAGAATGAGTCCAAGGAGATAGGGTAGTAGATATCGCTCAAAGCAGTGATTCTTTATCCCTTGTTTCCAAGATAAATAGTTCTCTAAATTTAGCCTAACAATAGAAGGATGAAAATGAATTTTAAGAGACATCATTAACCCCCTTTAAATGAAACTTTATCTCAATTCATGATTACAAAGTGCATGTATAATCTTCCAAGAATGAGTGCAAAAAACACTAAAAAAGAACACCAATACACTCTCACCTTTTTCATTAGTAACAAAAATCACCCCCTGAAATATTATAAAGTGGGCACTTTATAGTTTAGTGCAATTACAAAGCCTTTTCCAAGATACAATGCTCAATATGCTCAAAATAGCTAAAATTATAAATTCTAATACAAAATGAACATGGGCCAAAATCTGAAGAAAAAAAATAGCCTTATATTTGTGTAGTGCTCTTCACAAACTTTCCAACACCTATTTGTTTTCGAAAATTGGAGCACCAGGCAAAAGTTATGTCTTGTTGAAGAAATTAGCAACAAACAACTTCAACCTACAATATCTGAAAGAAAATGGAAAACTTTCTTTTATAGAAAGTGCTCATCTCTAGCTTTCCGATGATATCTCGTTTTCCAAAAATGGACACCATGAAATTTTTTTATGTGTGAATACATAACCCCACACCTCTTACCTTATAAGAGGTTCCACTTCTATATTCCTATGATTTTATTTGTGAAATTGCAGTTGTGTTATTTTTCAATATTTGTTGTGAATTAATTTTTAGCAGTCAAATAATCTATATAGATAGGAGATTAATAATCAATAACTGCAATAGAATTTTCACAACAAGAATGTTCTTGAGTAAATTTTCCTGTAAGAGGAGTCAAGGACACAAAGTTTCAGAGAAAGTAAGGATTTTACAAGTGATGTCGCATCAGGGACTGTCCACACACAAACTTGTATTTCCTCTGGCCATTTCTGCAAATTTGTAGCACTGCATTCAATTAATGGACAATGAGATGAAAAAAGTTTCAGAATTTTCTAGTCCTAAAAACTATTATTAACTTAATCTTTTGAATGCAAGGCTCAATAGCTGATCCCTTGTTTGCTCTGAGTTACAACCTCCTTAATTTTTGCATGTACTGCAAACCTTCTACACTAGGCACATCCTTCTTGCAGGTGTCTACTCTCAGGATTTCTAGTGATCTGCAAGATTCTAAACCTTCGACTTTCTCAACTTGGGTGTGATCACTTAGTTCAAATTCAATGAGTGAAGTTAATTGTGCAAAACTTGGAAGGTTCTTCAGCTTTCTACAGCCTATAAATTGTATGGTCTTGATTGTCTCTGGCAGTGCTTTGATCTTCGTTAAATGAGAATTAAATCAAAGTTCTTGAGTCTCAAGGTAGGGACAACAGTCTTTAGAAATTGAAATCCTGCGTACTCCTGTTGTCGTTAACTTTATCTGTTTCAGGTTGCTCAATGCAACCTCCAATGATGCCACCACAAAATCCAATTCCCTGATAGGGCAACCCTGTATCTTCAGTGTTTGAAGATTATTAAGTTGGGTAATTGATTTTGGCAGAGATTTCACTCCTAAGTTGTTTATGGTTAAATCCTCTAGGAGACTGAGACGCCCCACAGATTCTGGAAAGCATTCCAGTTTTAAACTCCCATCAATTGTAAGATGGGTCAATGGCAACACATCTCCAAGAGAGCTTGGCAAAGATATCAGGGGACAATCATACATTTCAAGACTAGTAAGGGAGGACAAATTTCGTATAGAACTTGGCAAGCTTTTGAGAAAAATACTATTAATCACCATCTCTCACAACCTGCCAAGTTGACCGAATTCAATTGGTAGCTCCTTTAAACTAGTATACTTTAAATGCAGCTCTCTCAACAGTGCCTAATTTATGATGTGGTGAGGCAACTCTCCCAATTGCTTGCAACTGTCAAGGTTCAAAACCTCCAGCTTTTGGATGTTTGCAAAGTCCTTTGAAAGGAGTGCGAGTTGCACACATCCCTATAAATTGAGACGTTGCGGGAGTATCGGGTGCTTAAATGACTTTGGCAGCATCCTCAACTCGATGTAGTTGGACAAATCAAGATGTTGCAGATTTCTCAGGTCGCCAAAGCTGCCGGGTAGTGATGATAACTTTACACTGGAAGACAAATCTAGATGTCGTAAATTTCCCAAACCACCAAAGTTGTTGAGTAGTGAAGATAACATTCTGCAGGAAGACAAGTCTTAATGCCGCAGATTTCTCATATCCCCAAAGTTGTTGGGTAGTGACGATAACTTTGTACAGAAACTTAACTCCATGTGCTCAAGTGATTGGAGAAGACAAAACTCTCTTGGAAGACTCTTGACATCGTGGGGACCTATGATTATCATCTTTTTCAAATGTTTGAGACTTCCTATTGAATTTGGAAATCTTTGAAGTTTATGGCATGCTGAAATAACCAACTCCCTTAAGTCCACAGGAGCCTATAGCACATTGTCGAGTAGAGATACTTAAAACATATATAGATAGCAATTATTAAAAAAATAAATGCAGATTTAAAATAGCTGAAACCGAAGATATCTAATACTTACATCGCATCCAGCCTCCCAAAGTTCCTCTATACTAATAGGACAAAGGAGTTCTAAAACCCTTAATTATTTTTATCGAAATCAGTGATCGAAGTTTTCTCTGCTCAAAGCGGAACCAGCGAAGCCAAACCAGTCCTCTAGATACTTCGTCGATTACTTTATTGAAATAACTTCCTTTATTTGCCAAATGTTTTAGTTCATCTAAAGAGGGTAAGATTTCATCAACCTCGCCACTTGATCCTTCATCCTGAATAGGAAGAACACAAAATTTTTAGAAAGAAAAAAATGAAAAAAGTAAATCAAAAAACTCACACAAACAATTACAATTACTAAAAGGAAATTAAATAAAGGACGCAAACAAACTAACCCAAGGCCAACGCCTGGTCCTGATTATTCCTCAAACAATGTTTGTTGTCTAAACCAAGGAATTTCAATCAAATAAATAAATAAAACCTTTATAACTTGAAATCAACTTGTAGCAGACATATACACGCACTAGACAAACAAGTTATATGTAAATAAATATGTGGGTTGTTCAAACACATATAGAGTTGTTAAAGGTGATTTGATTGATAAATGGGCTAGTGATAGTCTATTTCATAGCTTTTTAACATGTAAAATCAATAAAACTTCTAACACAGAAACATACAACAGACAAAGAAGGTTTTATTTCCTTTCATTATTGAGACGATAATAGAAAGTGTAGCCTCACTTGTGCCTTTTTCTCGACATCGATAATCTTCCCAGGGAACCACATTTTGTAAGGTGACTTTTGATTTGAAATTTCTCTTTCTATATCTCTTAAATGGTCATGCATGCTTATACAATTCTTATTATCAAGATCAACTAGACACTTATTCAAGAGCATTTCCCAACTGTGTAGACTAGTCCACCCTGATCCATACCATACTTCAATTATCAAACTACTTTTTTCTCCAAAGAAGAAAAAGAAACATCGAGGAATGCCTCTTTCTCTTCATAATCAAGGGCATCATAACTTACTATGAGTACCTTTTTGATATCCTCTGGCAATATTTTTGAGATCTTATTCAATTGACATGACCCAGTATTAATGGGAGTTCCCATATAGCTATGCTCCAAACATCTTCAGTGATAGAGGCATTCCATTGCATGCTTTTAAGAAATTTTTAACAAGCTCCTCAAATCCATGGAATAGATTTCAAGAAAGCATGCCAATAAAAAATTTGCTCAGCATGAAATGGATCCAATGGTTTCATTTTGTATATATAAGAGATATCCCATGACTTAAGTGATTTTTTTACATGTAGTGACAATAATGAGACTACCCTTGCATAGGTTGTCCTTTATGGGCAATGGAGCATCCAGTTGGTCCACATGATCCACATCATCCAAAATAATGGAAACCTTAACAGATCTCAAATGCCTTGCAATAATTACCTTACCATGGACTCTACATTGTGAAATGCTACACCCTTGGAACCAAGGTCTTCGAGGATTTTTATCTTCTTATCATGCATCACGCCTTTGGTTGTTGCATCTCGAACATCAAAGATAAAACTAGAGAGGAAACTAGACCTCCCCATTATGAGGGACCTTTTGTTGTATAACTCTTTGCAAGAGTGGTTTTGCCAAAACCATCCATGCCCTAGATTCCTACAATTTCTACAATATTGTTACCTGAGGCAGATTGAGATGTATTCATTTCAAAGTCTTTTATTATTTTATTGAGATTGACTAGATAGCTTGCAGCCACCAATGGGACATTATTTATTACTTTCAATAGACCATTCACAATATTCTTCAACAACATCCTCTCATCATTGAACAAGAAATAGATTGAAAAAAAAAATTAATGTATGATTATGCCAAAGTTTCATACACAAAAAAATTGAAAGAGAACACATTTGTTAGGTTAGGGAGGGTACTTGTTCATTACTTTTTATGATTTGACCAGTGTAAAAAGAAATGTTATAGAGTGTCATTTTCCATTCCTTTAGTTGATCTAAGTTGTATCCACCCTTCTCTTCATGCTCCTGAAAGGCCTTACTATACATTCCTTTCCCTTGAGCTACATATCTAAGATCAGAAGGCTCTACATGATAGAAAATAAGAATTATTGGTGTTCCATATTTAAGCATAATTGATAGCTCTACCAAACACCGAGGTGATTCTACATAGGCCTTTGAAAAAATTTCTATATGAAGCAAAGCATTACTTATTGCTGCCTCTATTTCTTGAGGTAAGAAATCATCATATTCTAACTCCTCTAAACCCAAAAATACTATCATTAGCATACCAGTGATGATACAAGAGAGATTGCTAGCTATATCACACGTTTGACATCTGGTTCATGATGATTAATGAACACATCGTAAGACGACTTTGGAGTGACTGATGAGTATGTACCAGAAGCAGTGGAAAGTGTTGTCATTCCATCAAAAGAGTCTATCATACCAAACATAGAAGTAGATGCCATGGAATTGGATTGAAATGAGGAAGCAAAAGAAATTAAAACAAAAGCATGTTGGTAACATAGGCAATTCTACCAACACCAGTTGATCCAAGAATTTTTTATGTCTCTTTCACTATTTTTTAGAAACTTTCATTATGTTGTTATGCATATATAGCAATGCATAAAATGCACAAATATTGTTTCTTTTCTCTTTTATGGTAGTTTCTTCTTTTGAGTCTACGTACTTTGTTTTTTTATATTTAAGTCTTGCTGTTATATACAATAATTTTGTAAAAAAATTATATAACTAGTTTTACTAAATAAAATATTGTGTTTCTATGTGTTAAATATTTTTTCTATGTCAAATTTCTCTGCTGCAAATGTTTTTTTTTTCTATTTGTTGGTAATATTTTTCTGAGACTGTTAAAATACTTCATTTGGTATCAGAGTAAGTTTTTTTTCTGTTAAATCAATCATGTCAGGTTTGAAATATTTGCCAATTCCTAAGTTCAATGGAAGTGATTATGATTACTGCTGCATCAAAATGATGACCTTCTTGATGGGAAAATATTTGTGGGAGATTGTAGAAACAAGATATGAAGAGCCAACAGATTGGAGTACTCTTATAGCCAATGAAAGAACAACGAAGAAGGAAGCTAAAAAGAAGAATTCTCAAGCCTTGTTTCACATTCAAATAGCTCTAGATATAGCTCTAGATAAGAGCCTATTTCCTAGAATTGCGGGTGCAAAGACAACAAAGGATGCTTGGAAGATTCTAAAGGAAGCTTGTAATGGGTGATCCCACAAAGCTGGTTTACGATTTCTCAGACCAACTGATTTTTGATGAAATCACATATTTTTAGAAAATATAATGATTTAAGCCTTTAAAAGTTCCATTTTAAGGATTCCAATTGAAGAGGATTTGATCAAACCACCTTAGATCAAACACCCTTGGATAGAACCTCGCTATTTTTAAACCGTACCTATAAATGAGTCTCTTTTATACCTATCAAAATGTTGATAAAAAATCATTTTTGATTTACCTTTTGGGGGATCAAATGAATTCATTTAAAATTTATTTGAAACGATTATGGTAGTCCTCAAAATGAGCTATCCCATGAATATAATTTTAATATGTTTTGGTTTTGTTATGTATGTGTTTTTTTAGTTTTATTAAACATAGGCTTTTCATCAAAAATCAAGCTCTATGTTTTTCACATGTGGAAAAATAGAAAATTATCAAAATAATATTTTAAAAATATGTTCATGCTAGATATTGATGTCCTTGATTCATTAAATAAAATAAAATTGAATTTTGATACATACAGAAAAAGTTATGTTGTATACAGTCCGCCTATGTCTAAATTGCAATTGGTTTGACTTCGAAACTCTATTAAGGAAAACATATTCAATTAAAAACTATGAGACCAAATGAAAGTGCTAGATATTGTAGTTACAAATCTAAATTCAGAAAAATTAGAATTTTATTCTTCATACAAAAGAAGTTATGTTGTATACGGAAAACGTCGCTTTTTAAAAATGTTGTTTTCAGAAAAAAAAAAAAAATAGTTTTCGTGGGAGATGGAAAAAGAAGTGCAATCTTATTCCAAAAATTTTGAAAAAAAATAATTTTAGAATCTATAGAGAATATGTGATGAGACTCTAGTTTGCATCATCTTCAAATTCCTCATGGTTTAGCCACTATAGGTGCCCAAATGTGAAGATTTAGTTAAAAATAATAATTTCAATGTCTAGTTAGGCCAAAAATTATAAACCACTATTGTGGGATCACCCTTTAAACCAAGGTAGTGATCAGGTAAAAGTAGTTAAGTTCCAAACATTAAAAAGAGAGTTTGAAATTTTGAAAATGCAAGAATCTGAGAAAGTAGGAGATTTCTTTGTAAGAGTGAATGATGTCAATAAAATGGCCACTCTTGGAGAAACTATAAACAATGAAATTGTGATAAAAAAAGTTTTGAGGTCTCTTATACTAAAATGGAACCATGTAGCTATAATCATTGAAGAGAGAAAAGATTTGTCTACCCTTCTATTTGGTCACCTAGTTGGATCTCTAATGTTTCATGAAGAGAGACTGAGAGATTCACTTGGGGAATCTGATGAGAAAGCTTTTTCCTTGAAACTATAAATTACAAAGAATGATGATGCCAATACTAGCAATAAAAGCAATCAAGGTCAAGGTCGAGGTCAAAATCAAAATCCTTCAAGAGGTAATAAAGGAAGAAGAGGTGGTCCAAGAGGAAGAGGTAGAGGAAAATTTGATAAAAGAAATATTCAATGCTATCATTGTAATAGGTATGGTCATTTTGAAAGAGATTGTAGATTAAAATCCAGTAATAACAATAAAAGTGTCAATTATGCTCAAGACAATGATGAGGCTTCCTCAAGTAATTTATTTTTATTTTATGGAAAATCTGAAAAATGTTGTGCAAGATGTAACTTGGTATTTAGATTCAGGGTGCTCTAACCACATGTCGGGAAATAAAGAGTTTTTTTATAAAATTGATGATAATTTCAAATCCAAGATCAAGCTTGGTGATGACAAAACATTGGAGGTTGTTGTCAAAGGAGTTGTGAAAGTCCATACTAAGGAAGGTATGAAATTTTTTCAAGAAATTTATTGCACTCCACAGTTAAAGCATAATTTATTAAGTGTTGGGAAATTTTATGAGAAGAATTATAAGGTGGTGTTTAAAAATCATAAATGTACAATTTATGATAAGAATCAAGGCAACAGGGTGGTTACAGTTGTGCCTATGTCCAAGAATAGGATGTTTCCATTGAAGTTTGGTGACCATAGTATCAATCTTGCCAATATTACATATGAGGATAAAATTTGGTTATGACATCTCAAGTATGGACATTTAAATTTTCAGAGTTTGAAACTTCTCACATCAAAATCTTTGGTTCATGGTTTGCCTAAGGTTGAAGAGCACAAGGAGGTTTGTTCAAAGGGTGTGCTAAAGGGAAACATGAAAGAGATAAATTTCCAAAAGGAAATGCATGGAGGGCCCATTATCCACTACAATTGGTTCACTCAGATATTTTTGGTCCTATGCAGACAAATTTTTTGGGTAAGTCATTGTATTTTATTACTTTTATTGATGATTAATCATGAAAGTCTTGGGTCTATTTTTTGAAGACAAAATATGAATCTTTTGATGCATTCAAAAGGTTTAAAGCCCTTGTGGAAAATGAAAAGTTGCAAAATCAAATTTCTAAGGACTGTTTGTGGAGGAGAATATTGTTCAAGAGATTTTCAGAATTTTTGTGATATGAATGGTATCAAAAGACAACTCACCACTACTTACACCTCAACAAAATGGGGTAGTTGAAAGGAAAAATCGTAAGTGGTGGAAATGGAAAGGAGTATGTTACAAACTAAGGGACTAAGTAATTATTTTTGGGGTGATGCAGTCGCTACAACAGTATACATTCTTAATCGAAGTCCCACTCGTGCACTTGATATGGTGACTCCTTATGAAGCCTGGTATGAAAAGAAACCTAGTGTTCAACATTTTAGAGTTTTTGGTTGTTTAGCCTATGTTCATGTAGCTTATCAAAATAGGAATAAGTTAGATCCAAAAAGTTAATCCTACATTTTTGTTGGCTATAGTGAGCAAAGTAAGGCTTATAGGTTGTATAATCTTCTCACTACTAGTATTGTTGTGTCAAGAGATGTATTTTTTAATGAAGTGGGAGTTTATAGTCATAAAAAAGGCCATGATTAGAAGTCCAAATCTGTTTTAAATGGTGTTATTATGAGCAGCCCATTAATACTTCAATTCCAAGTGCTACAAGTCCACCAAGTAGCCCCTCATCTAGTTCTTTAGTTTCAAGTGAAAGTTCAAGCCCAAGTCCAACAAGGAAGATGAAAAGCTTAAGTGACATTTATCAAAGATCTATAAATATTGCACATGAAGAAAATCCAAGAGGTGAGACAATAAATTTTTCTTTATTTTCACAAGTTGATTTTGAGCCATCATGTTTTGGAGATGCATGTCCTAATAAAGTTTGGGTGCAAGCAATGCAAGAAGAGATAGATTCTATTCATAGAAATGACACTTGGGAGCTTACAGAGCTTCTACATGACAAAAAATGATTGGTACTAAATGGGTCTACAAGACTAAGTACAATAGTGATGGAAGTGTTGAAAGATAAAAGGCACAATTAGTTGCTAAAGGCTACACACAAAGCTATGGGATTGATTATGAAGAGACATTTGCACTTGTAGCAATACAAGAAACTATAAGAATGTTCATTTCACTAGCAGCCCAAAAGAAATGGAGCATTCATCACATGGATGTGAAAAGTTCTTTCTTGAATGGGTAATTAGAAGAGGAAATCTATGTGGGATAGCCACAAGGTTTTGAGGTGTAAGGTAAAGAACACCTAGTCTACAAATTGAAGAAGGCCTTGTATGGCCTTAAACAAGCACCAAGAGCTTGGTATGCTACGATTGATGGATATTTTCAAGAGAATGATTTTAGGAGAAGTAGGAGTGAACCTACTCTTTACTACAAATAAGAAGGTAATGATATTCTTATTGTCAGTTTATATGTCAATGATTTGTTGTATATGGGTAGAAATTATAAGATGAAAGATGAATTCAGAAGTGTTTTGATCAATGAATTTGAGATGAAAGATTTAGGTCTCATGCAATATTTTTTAGGAATGGACGTTTATCAAGGTAAGGATGAAATTTTTATTTGTCAAGAAAAATATACAAAGGATACATTGAAGAAATTTGATATGGTTGGTTGTAAACCAGCCTCAACTCCAATTGCTCAAGGAGTAGTTTTATGTAAAGATGATGGTGCTGAAAGAGTTGATGGGGCAACTTATAGAAGTATTGTTGGGAGTTTGATGTTTTTAACCCACACAAGGCCCAATATTGCTTATGTAGTTTCTCTTATTTCAAGGTACATGAAAGATACTTCTGAAATTCATATGAAGGTAGCCAAAATAATTTTGAGGTATGTGAAAGGCACTCTCAATTTTGGTATTCATTACTGCAATTCTAAAGAATTTAATCTAGTTGGCTTCAGTGATTGTGATTGGGGTGGTAGTATGGATGAGCAAAAGTCTACATCTGGTATTTGTTTCTCTTTTGGTTTGGGTTTGATTAGTTAGAGCTCAAAGAAGCAAAGCATAGTTTCCCTTTCTTCCACAAAAGAAAAATACGTTGTAGTCACTTCTATGGGTACTCAAGCATTATGGCTTAGGAAAATTCTTGAAAAAATTGGTGAGAAACAAATTCAGCCTAAAGTGATATTTTGTGATAATATGAGCACAATGAAATTGGCAAACAATTCAGTGCATCATAACAGAACTAAACACTTTGCTCTTAAGTTTATTAGTGATTTCTTACAAAATAAGGAAGTAGAACTCAAGTATATCAAGAGTGAAGCCCAACTTGCAAATATGTTTACTAAGGCAGTTGCAAAATTTCAATTTTTGATGCTTTGAGATCATATTGTGAGTCCTCTCCGCATCAAGGGGGAGTATGTTGGTAACAAGAAATTTTTCATGCACTAGTTTGTAACATACCAACCCTTTGATAAAGTAAAAATTTCTAAATTTTTACACCATACGAGTAAAAAAACTAAGTAACAAGTCATTGCAATAAAAAATATCTTCCTTTTATTCATAATATACGATCAAGATGCCATATCATATTACAATAAAGATTCCACTTCATTACACTAACTTCACAAGTACAAGTGGCAAGAATACATACATAGCTCCAATGAGCTTTAGAACTAATAGCTATAAGATGGTCCAGGATCTTCCCTTTCAAATCTTGGTTCTTTTGTCACCTATTATGGAGGAGAAGCATCACTTAGGTGCTTTTTCGCCAACCACAGACTAATAATGCAGTCCCCCTCACATCTATCATTCGATAGATGGCCCTTCCCTTTGACGAAGAGATTGATAGAGTGACTGATAATGACAACCAACTGAGTATAGTGTTGTGTCCTACATAACTAGAACTTGTAATCCCACAATCTTGAACTAACATGCAATAATGGATCATAATGAACTGACAGTGTAGTCTAGGTAATCACACAACTAAGTGGAGTCGCGTACATCCACAATACTTTGATCAAAGATTTCTCATTCAGTACTTCGAAGGGATTCATCTATCACATACACTACTCAGGGACGTTTTGACTTAAGGCTATCTTAAGCTACTCATAGGTATTGTCCTTCAATGGCTAATCTGTCACCCCAGACTAACTTACAATATACTAATCTACTTGTAATGAATCTATTTAACAAGTACACAAGCTCCCTCCCATATTGGATTATCTATCCTAGGAGTAACACAAGGTCTTCTATTTAATTTAATAACTTAGTTGGGTGTACCTCAAGTGACTCTTGCATTCAATCAAGCCTATTATTTAATAGCTAATATAAAAATCATTCTCCTATTATGGAGATCTTACAAGAATAATATAGAAACATCCTAAAAAGCTTCAATTCCCTTTTTCAAAAGACATTCATAACTACTTCTATTGCACAAATAGAAAAGACATTTCTAGCAACATAGAAAACACATAAAATCCATGTAAATAACATGAAGAAGAAATCCCCATGCCTATTAACATTTATCCCAATTACTGATGACTATGTAGCCTTCTCCAATAGTGATTCAGCTTTGAATCAGCTTCCTAAAACAACTCCCTCTCTCTCTTGTTGATAGCACACTTCTCTCTAACAAATAAGATACCTCTTTCTCTCAAAATATCACTCTTTCCTCACTCATTAAATAGATGAATATATGGCTGGTAATATCTCAGAAGTAATAAACAACAAAAGACGTATAACTCTTGGTAAAATACATCTCTCACAAATGAATGGAAGAATGAAAATAATGATCACAGAAGAATGAATGTGTTTCAAGTGAAATGGTGTGACTATTTATAGAGCATCCAACATTCAAAAATCCTACAATTAAGGCATGAAGAATGACACTAGTTTCATGCAAAGTGAATCAACATAAAGGTGGCGATGATAAAAGCTCAAAATCAACAAAAAATATCAACAAATCGATGTATTGCACACTACACCGTGGGTCCCATCCTTCCCCTTTGGTATTTACACTTTTAGGCATCTCATAAACTGAGTCCATCTGTCACTTACACATCCATTTTCCTTACCATATGTAGACACTGAAAAATGTCCTAATCAATGTCATACACTCAAAACAGGTTTATTAACATCATTTCCTCTTTATCCATCCTCTTTTCATTTAATTAATTCAATTAGCCTAACTAATTAATTAATTACATCATTTTTGTACATTGGCCTAATTAATTAAATTGGGTTAATTCACCTCTTTTCGCACTAACACTCCATCTCATTAAATTAAATAAATCAAAATATTTAATTTAATCTCCTAAGTCATCTTATTTAATTAAATAACCCTAAGTTAATTAAATATCATTTCACCCCTCCCCTATTTATTAAAACATCTAATTTAATAAATATCTCTAATTCCTCTAATCCCCTAATTGCATAAATTAAATGTTGTTTAATTAGCAATTAAACTATTTTTCCTCTAATCAAAGGGAATATTCCCATAGAATATTCTTTATCCTTTTGCACAATTAAAAATTTATTTTAATTTGTAAATTAACCTTTTTCCTCATCCAAAAGGAATATCATAAGGAATATTCCCTCTCCTCCAATCAACTCACTTAGCTTCAAAAACAAGTTAACCCTTCAACCTCCTAAGCAAGTTACCTTTGACTTGTGTGAGCAGGTCAAAAGTGTGCTTGTTTGAGGTAATTGTGAGCCTTTGATTAACTTTCATCATTCATTCTCATCTGTTGATGAGAATCCATGATCCATGCCTCTCATCTTCTTCATCTTAAACCATTGATTAAGTTTTTTGATCTCAACCACCCATTCCTCATTTTCTCTCCTATAAATAGATTGCTATTTGGAGACAAATGGAGGGATCTTTGATTGCAAACTTATGCTGTTAAATTTACTCACATCCATACTCTCAATTTGCACACATTTAGCTTATTTTCAGCTTATTTTAGCTACATAATATCTTAGAGCATCCATTAATGGCTTCCATGCATTCATCTTAGTTTGTAAAAAAATTAGGGTTTCATCTTTTAGCATCATTTTAGCTTAAATTAGCTTAGATTAGCTTAGAAATTGCATAATCAGAGCATTTACAGCATAAAATCATGGTAACTTAGCTTGCATCATGTTCATTTTTAGCATAATTTAGGTTTTCACACATCAAACACCATGGTTTCATCGGTTGTCTTTCATAGAATCGACTAAAACAAGCTCACTATCACGGGATTGGGAAAGGGTCATCGATCCACATCAATGTGACACCAATTCCACAACAAGATAAATTTCAATAGATTAGAGTAGATGTTTTCTTTAAAGCTTTCATAAATTTAGTGTATTAGGTTTTTTGATAAAATGTTTACTTTCAATTTTGATTGATTGATCTTGTTGAGATTCAAGTACCCGTGGCTCCGTTATGCTTCGATTCTTCATGGATCAAACATAATTAGGCCCATACAAGTATCCTCACATTGATATTATGGCACTAGAAGGAGGGAAAACTGATCATTTAACCATATTTTACCATGAAATCCATGTTCATGTTGTTTTGCAGGTTGCTGTGATGCTAAAAACACAAACATCGACACTTTTTCAATAGCGTTGCCATATAGCGATGCCCAAGTAATTTGAAACAACAACACACATTTAATTGGTCGACGTCGATTTAAATATAGCGATGCTTATTTAAATTTGAAGTATCGTGGAATGAAAACGGCAACGCTCAACTTCACCAGATCGACGCTTTCAAATTTCAAATAGCAATGCATTCATTTAAAGTGACACCCATCAAAATAATGACACAATTGTGCTCACTGGTCTTTCTGCAGAGTGATACTCAAACTCACCAGAGCAACACCCAAATTTCAAATTGTGACGCCATCATGTGTAGAGATGCTCAACCAAGGTAAGAAACTTCATGTTTGTTTTTTGACATGTGACTTAATTTCTTTTGATTATTTGATCACTAATCGATGTCTGACCGTGTTTTCGTTGTTAGACTAATAGGGTTTTGCAAGTTTAAAGGCATGGAGAAAAATTGAAGAAATTCTCTTCTGTCTAAACATTCTATAATTGTAACTAGCGTTCAACGCTTTGGGGAAATTATAACCCAATTTCATGCTTTTTTTACTTTCAGTTTTAGGCAACACAATAGTTTTCCATTGGGTTTAAAATGAATGTTTAAAGTTGGATAAAAATAAACACTCACGTCACATCTTTCAATTGGGCTTAAAATTGAACAAGGCAAGCTCACCCTTCAATTGGTGCTTAAAATTAACTCATTATTGCTTTGAAGGATAAAATTGATAACTGTTTGTTTTGTTTTGTGGTTTTCAACTTTCCTAGTGAATGTGTATGTAATTCTCTCATGCTGCTAGGTGATCTTGAGAAATAGAAACATTCTCTATCACATTTCAAAATCACCTCCATCTTTCAATTTGGGTTTAGAATTTAATAACCATGCAAGTGTGAGAAAAGGCATAGCACGTGTTCTCTCTTTGTGCATGCAAACAAAGATGATCAAACTACAGATGTACTTACTAGCTATTGTTCACCTTTAGAGGGCCTACCTTGGTGGGAAAAATTACTCACCCCAAGGGAACAACCCAAGTGGTAATGAGCTACTGTCAAGCTCTTCCAAACGGCTATATAAATTTGTGGTTTCGATGAAAATCATAATCAATGGGAAGCGGTGCATGATAGCTCTCCCCTAGTATATTTATGATGTGTAAATCCCTTGTTCTAAGGGTTGGGATACCTCTCACAAGTATATTATCATTGCACCCCCTAAACTAGATGACCTTATTACGAACCTTTGTGTAGTAGTCAAAAATCCCTGATATTTGTTGATGTCAGGAGGTCATACCTCCGAAGCTGTCCCACATATTTGCAGTTGTTAGTAGAGATGAAAAAAATTTCATGGGAGATTCATGAGAACTTGAATCTTGGTTGACCCATAGAAGTGAGTGTCATGGAGGGGAGCCAGTGTGGTCAAGCTTCTAATCATCCACTTTCAATAAGCACAGCTGGAGAAATCCAAGTGGGAATACAACAAATATAGCCATTTCCATCCTAGGGTTGTAATGCTTGTGAGTCAGTTTAACACTTTGCTTGATTTCAAAATTATCCAAAAACAAACATTCACTATCCAAAATATGGACTTCTTGAGTTGACCTTGATATTACTGCTTATCCTAAGGATTTATCCTTAGTGATTTCTAAATATCTTGACATTAATCTCAAACCCATACTTACCAAAGATAACATAGGAAATTGTGGCTTTAATCTCATGATTTTCATGAAATGGACATTGTGAAAGTTATGATTTTTTTGACATAAACATCTAGTTTTAAAACATAATCAAAATACAAGTGTTTGTGGTAAAATCAATTAATTTAAGCAAAGATAAATTGACAAATGAACCCCACATGAGTATTTGGAGGCTGATTGCTCCTATTGAACAACCTAATCATTTAGGTGCTATAATTCAGCCAAACTTTGACTTCATAAATGGTGAACAAATAGATCTCATTAGCAGTTTGAGAAGCTTCACTTTTGAAAACAAGGAAACAAACTCACAGTGGAGAAACACAACAACCATTTTAGATGAAGAAGAGGACCACGTCGATATTGAGGCTGGAAGGCCCCTATTACCACCACTTGCATGGCAATAAAATATCCCCATTTCTTCCATAAAATCCGAACTATTTTCACATGATATCAAACTCCCATAAATGATTCACCAAAAAGTCAAACTCCGTAGAAGAAACTCTCCAACCCGCAATTTCAGACATAGGAATCATTGAATAGAGTACGGTCAAAAGTGGGCTTCAATCTTTTACCATAATCATTACACTTTGATGAGAAACTTTTATGCATGAGCTAGGAGAGCTAGGATAGGTTCGAACATTCCCATCATTCCTCTTGTTTTCTAGGACTTGAACATTTTAGAGGTCTAGCATCATTCTCACTACCTTGGTTTTGTCAAAACAAAAGGTTCACTTTAGGTCAACATTGGGTCCAAAATTTCATTCACCCCTTCATCACATTTCATCCTTCACCTCATCTATCTTTGCAAAATTTCAAATGCACCAACACTTTGGGACTTAAAACATCAAACCAACTTGCTACATTACCTACTTTTTATGTGAAATGTATCATTTTCCATGCATTTAGTTGAGATAGTTATCATCTTTGAACTAGTTTATCTTGAAGGTCAAAAGTCTACAGTAAAGATTTATAAGTTCATTATCATCATTTATTCCAACATCACAACATCAAAGTTAAGTCAAAAGTGTTGTCCCAAAATGCTTGCAAAGATCACTTCCCACATCAGCCATCTTTTCATCCCACATTATCATCATTGCTCCCAAAATACTTAGAGCATCCCTTTTACCTAGGTTTGAGTCAACTAGAGAGTTCAAACATTACAAAACCCAACACGACTCTCCCATAGCTGACACCAAATTTATGGTAAAGATGAGATCACAACACAAGAGAATCATGGAAAAAAAAAAAAAAAATTCCCCTTAAGTGACCCAAATCCTTTAGAATTTGATCCTAGAAGTCATGATACACCATCACAACAACCATCATCTCCTTTAGGACCATACGAAATTGAAGACGTCACCAACAACCCATTTGGACTCACTAGAGAAGAAATTTTAGAACACCAATCTTTTGAAAGTGTAGCTCCTATCTCCCCAAAGTTTGTAGCACATAATTTCACACAAGATTTCACAACTCCATCACAAGGGCTAAGTCAAACTTACATACCTATTCTTGCAACCAGCCTTGCTAAAGATTTTGGTCACACCTTACCATTCGAAAGTCATACACTTGTAGGTACTCTTGAAACCAATCCTACACCTCCCACCATTGTTTGGACACCTACCTTTGGTGCTCCTCCCATTCCCGAGGATCTAAAACAGCTACACACTCCGCTTGAACTTCACTATTCCACCACCACTTCAACATTTAAGGGACACCCTTCTTCATCCACACTTATGAGTACCACAAGTTTACCTACCATCACATAAAGTTGTACAGAACAAAAATATCAAAACAACACACAAGGGAATGTCAATAGCATACCACATAATCAACCCCCAATGCAACTAGGGTCATCTTTATCCAACCCTCCGGTGGTTTCATCCATTCCATCTACCATTACCACATCATCTCCTATCAATCCACCTCACAACAATCCCTTGGTTACAAGTTCTATCAGTCCTAGGAGTACCTTGATCATGAATCCCTTGTTTACATCTTTTGCATAGGGCAATCCTCCAAACATAGGACAATGGAATCTTTTCAATCAATGGACTCAAGGTCCTAGTGTGTCATTTCCATTGCAAAATTTAATGACATCATATTTTCCAACAACTCCCTTTTCTATACCAAACCAATCAGGATCTCAAACATGCATTCCTCCACCTCATTCTACCATATTGCAAGGAATGTTAAACCAAGGGAATCCTCCACCTTTCACTACCAATCCACTAACCACTCAAAACATCAATATACCTAATCCTCCAGAGATGTCTCAACAACCACCTGATCCCACATTGCAAGCACATGATTTAGCCTTACAACAAGCACAAGAAACTTACCAACAAGCCATACAACAACAACAAAAAAAAGAACAACAAGCACAACAAGTAGCTCAACAAGTAGCATTAGCACAACAAAAACATCAAGCTCATGAAGAAGCCTTAGCTCAACAAGCAACCTTAGCTCAACAACAACATCAAGCTCAACAAGTAGCCTTAGCACAACAATCACATCAACAACAACACGAGACCATTACCCAGCAAGCTCAACAAGCAGCTTTAGTAGCACAACAACAACAAGCAACTTTATTAGCACAACAACAACAGTAGGCCCAACAATAAGCCCTAGTGGCCCAACAACAATAGCAATCTCAATAGAAAGCCTTACTAGCTCAATAGTATGCCCAACAACAACAACAACAAGGTTCCTATTTTCCTCATACGAACTTCATCAATCCAAATGCATCAGGAACATATTCATCCTTTTCACAAAATCTCACACCTTCATACACCCCATATAACTCATCTCTCATCCCACCATATGTTCCTCCACCCAATCTGCAAGATGATCTCGCATCACAATTAAAAGAACTCTCACAAGAAATGCAAGACCTTTGCATGGGCAAGACAAAGAAACCTCATACACAGAACTTGTGTCCTTACCCATTTGATCGAAACATAGCAATGATACCATTCCCTCCTGGTTTTCAAATCCCCAAATTTGACAAATACAAAGGAAGAGGAAGTCCTGTAGACCACATCAAAGAATTCAATGTCATGTGTATGGAAGTGGCTTACAATGATTCATATCTAATGTGCCTCTTCCCTTGAAGTTTAATAGGTACTATTATGGATTGGTTTTCTCATTTACCTCCTGGTATCAAAACTTTTCAAGAAATCACTGATAAATTCATTAATCACTTCTCCTTCAATCTTGACATGGACATTAGTCTAGAAGATTTGTACACTCAAAAAAAATCCAGGGGAAACCTTCAAAAATTTCTTACAACGATGGAGACAAAGAGCTAGTAAAAGAAAGTGGCCTCTTCATAATGAATAACAAATGGGAATCATTATATCCAACCTTGATCTGAATCTATCATTCCACTTAAAAATGCAATGCATGTCACATCCTATGACGAGCTTGTTTCAAGAGCCCTTAACATTGAAAGAGCCTTAATCTCACAAGGAAATACTCAAGCTTACAAAGACAACCATCCCTCAACTAGTTCAAATGAGAAACCTCGTGTATGGGCTAAAAATAAAAATGTAACAGATGATAGTGTAGTGGATGCTAAGGTCATACTAAGTGCTCCTAGACCCAACAATAATCAAGTTGCTAATATCCAACCAACTATGCAACAAATGGTACCACCTCAGAACAATCAGATCAATAACAACAACATACAACCAAGGCAAACCGGTAATAGGAACAACTATCCCAAACACAAGTACATATAGTTATTGAAACCTATCAAAATGATCATGAAGAAATTGGTAGAGTCAAATTTGATAACACTTCCTAACTTTGAAAACTACCAAGAACTCCAAGGAAAGCCATCCTGGTACAATCAGTGTGATCTCTATGACTTTCATAAAATCAAAATATATAAAACAACAAATTGGATGAAATTCAAGAATATCATCCAAGATCTCATAGAGAAAAATACCATATCAGTTGAGGTACCCATTGGAAACCAAGATCTCAAGATATACAAGAATCCTATGCCTGATCATAACAAAGCTAACAATAATGGTAAAGCTAAGGATTACAGCAATGTTTAGCATACTTATTCCAATGTAGTTTCTTCCTATGATAGTGTTATCACTATTGTCACCATCAAAGAAGCTAGTATAGAATGTGGAGTCACCACACAGTGTGGAAAAATAACCGTTCAAGAAATTTTCCCAGCTCAATCTAGGACACAATCCACTTTGCCCGCATCTAATCCTAGAAAGAACAATCTTGTAGATCAGCTTAAAAAAAACCCCACTTAGATATCAATTTTGGAACTCCTAAAATTATCTCTTGCACACAAGGAAATACTAGACAAAGCCTTGTCTGAGTCATCTATTCCCAAGAACATTATTACCGATTAGTTTCAAGCTATGGTAGGGCATATCGCTAGCCATCTTCTCACCTTCTTTGCACAAGATTTACCATCGCAACCATCTCATAACCGTGCTTTACACCTTGAGGTTGCCATTCATAAAAAACAGGTCAAAAGAGTCTTGGTAGATGGAGGTGCCAGTCTAAACATTTGTACCCTACAATTGATCAAGCATCTAGGCTATTTAAAAGATACTACTGAGAAGACAAAGAGTACCACCATCAGAGCATACGATGACCAAGAACGGGTATCACAGGGAATCATAGCACTCCCTATCTAAGTGGGACCTCTTATTGTAGAGACTACATGCCAATTACTTGATCTTGATATTCCCTATAACATTCTATTTGGTGAACCTTAAATCCATGCTTTAAAAGTTGTATCCTCAACCTATCATCGGTGTGTGAAGTTTCCTTTCGAGGGTAGAGAAATCACTATCCATGGAGATCCTGAGCCTTTCTACTATTGCAAGAGCCTTGTAGCTAAGTTTTATAAGATCCCACAAATACCCAAAAATCTTGAAGGACCTAAACCGTCAAGCTCATTTGTTGACCCATCATCTCTAGCCTCTACCTCAGCATCACAAGAACCTATTGTAAAAAGCATACCCGATGTCAAAGCAATAATCCAAGATGATGGTTGTGGAAGCTAAAAAATATTGAAAGACACCTTTGTCTTAGGAGAGTTACCAATTTCTCCTCAAACACATGGGAAACCAACATCTGGCACCAAAGAACCAGAAATAATCAAAATGGCAGCTACTACCTTCACCAAATGGGGAGATTTGAATCAAGAAGATGTTCATAAGAAAGATATCTCTAAAATCCTCTATCAAGATGAATGACCTATTCATGCTCTTCCCATGGAAGATGACAACAAAGGTCTATAACTTAAACAGAGCATGGGGTATAACAAGAATGAGAAGCTAGGACAGAATGACAATGGTTTACTAGAACCCATCGTTCATGAGAAATGACTAAAAAATCTTGGCTTAGGTTGTACTACTAGCAGGGTCACACTTACTGGCAAAGGTATTGTTGCGAAATGAGTTGAGGCTTCCTCTTGGTCACCTACATCACGTGATACTACCTTAGATGACTTTCCCCTCGATGTCATAGACCTATTTGAGAGCAACAACCTCTTCGTGATATGCATAACATCCTTTGTCTCAAACAACCAACCATTTGAAATACACCTGGTATACTCGCAACTCATTGACATGGACCAAAAAGGACCACCTGTTCTAGATTTATTCAAAAATGATGAAGCAATCTCAAAATTCCTAGGACTTTAAGACAACTTATCATGGGCAGATCACAAAGCAGGCTTTGACATAGAGATTGATACAAGGGCATATTATGGGGAGACGATTGAATCCTTCAGCTAAAAAATAAATGAAATATAATTAACTTGCAGATTCTTGAGTGAAGACCACCTTGTGGCACTCTCCAGTTCTAAAATAGTAGAAATAAAGGACGTATCTAATGGTGAAAACATCCTTGAGGTGCCCAAGGATGAGGGATTCAATCTCCCCCTTAGTGAAATGCATCTAGAAAAATTAGTGGTACTAGCAATGATCCTTAATATATTTTCCCTTATTCTAAGATGCAAAACTAACTAATAATGCACTAAAGAAATAACACAAAGAGTACAACTCAAGATTAGCCTAAGGAATGATAAGCCAAGATGAAATAAAACAATGAGTGATTATACCTTTGTGCTGCAAATTCCTTGGTTGGCCCTTGATGTTGTGTGCTTTGTATGCTCCTCGGATGGCAAATGAGATCAAAAATGCAAGATGAGATTTTAGATGAATGAGGGTGTGATAATGGTAGACTCAAATTCTTTGGTGAAGGCAATAAATGTTCAAATGACAAATTAGCAAGAGTTTGGTAACACAAGCATGATTGTCCAAAATAAGATGAAGGAGGGGGTATTTATAGAGCAATTTGAATTCTCTAGAGAATTCAACAGTTGATATTAAACCAACAAGGCCAAGATGGAGGGATATGGTGAGTTGAGGACTCACAAGCCCTCACATCTTGACATGTGGAATGTGAGATGGCCAAGGATGAGGTGGAAGGAAGGTACATGATGTGGATGAAGGAAAAGTACCTTGGGAAAGGGATGATGAGACCTCTCAATGATCACATAGGGAAGGTGAGAATATTGGGTGAATAAAAGTGAATTAAAAATTCACATGATTGGAAGAATCTAGTAGATAAGACAAGGTTCCCAAAAAGGTGGGAACTTGACACATGTGAGTGATGTGACAAGTCAAATATTATAGAAAACTTTGGCACATGTGATGTGACAAGTCAAAGGTTCTAGAATTTTGCATGGGGAAGAGAAGATTTCTTAGAGGAATAAAAGTGAATTAAAAATTCACATGGGGAAGAGAGGAGCCTTGGATGACTAAAAAGGAACTAAAAATTCCTTGGGGGATGGGGAGAGTTGACCAAGGTACTAATTAGGCTTAATTGATCAGTGATTAAAAGATGATTAGTGACTAATGAAGGTTAAGAAGCCAACTTGCAAATGTTGGAGGATGTGACATGTCTTAATCAGGGAATAGACATGTGCACATCTCTAATGATGAGATTAGAAGATGGATTAAGATTAAGGAAAAGGATTGTGACATGTGAGGAATTAAATAATTTATTTAATTCATTTGGTGAAAATGAGAATAAAGGCAAGGTATTTAATTATTAATTAAATACCTTACGGATTTAGAAGAATTAAGGGTATTAATTAAATAATAGTGATATTACTTAATTAATGCAAATAAGAGGATATTAGATGAAAAGGGATAAATTTGGACAAATGCAACTGTCCAAATTTAGGTTTCTACATTTTTCCCTTCTTTGAGATGGTGTTATGAAGTAGCATCATTTCAAAGAATATTAAAACATAGAATCTGAAAGAAGACGATTAGATTGGAAAAGATGCCCCAATCATCAACGGAGTGACTGGGAATGAAGATGAAGATTTGGGATTGAGGATGCCCCCTCGAGAGGACATGCAGGTTCAAGAGAACATAGGTGTGCTCTTGAAATGGATGAGACAATGAAAGGGGGATGAGGGAGATGATGTAAAGTGATGGATAAGGGAGGATGACAAGAGATATGAGATGATGAGAAGCACAAATGGATTTTAGGACAAGAGGTGATGTTGCCCCAGTCAAGCTACAAGCCAAAATGGGTTGATGATGGATGGAGTGTTATCGTTAAAGGAATTATATGTCCCAAGACAACACAAAAGGATAGGGAAGGATACATCCCGATGATGATGATGAAAGTGTTGTTGATGAGGGAAGGAGACATCCAAAAAAAACATGAGGATAGGAAAGGGTACATCCCAATAAAAAGGGTTGCTGATGAGGGAAGGATAGATCTCAAAACAACACCAAAGGATAGGGAAGGATACACCCCAATGATGAGGATGAGGATGAGGATGGTTGGATCGAGGCTTGTAACAAGGCCGGGGACAAGACCAAGGATGTGATTAGATGATTTGTGCTAGATTGAATGGGTTAGGATTGGATGGAGATGTGAGATGGTTAAAAGGAATGATGATGGAGGTAAAGATGCAATGCAATGGAAGATGGAATTTTCCATTTTTGGAGCACTAATTTTTTCTATAGCATAAGACACCAGATACCATGGTATGTGGAACCAAGGCAGATTAGTGTCTAATGCATACACAAACACAAAAAACAAGAAGGCTGTCCCAACACCCCAAAGTCGTGATGAGTTTGGTCAGGCCAAGTATTGGGATAACCAAAAGCATAGAAGGATGTCCCAGTGTAACACAAGACCATAGGGGTCTTGGTGGGTACTACATGGAACAACCAAGAAGACAAAAAACAAAAGAAAAATCAAGATATGTCCCTATGTGAACTAGTCAAAACACACCATAATATGAGAGATCATGGCAACCTTGAAAATTTATGATAGGTAGCTCAAATGATAAACAAAATGTCAAAAAAACCAAAAGATCACAATCAAATTTCAAACTTCTGCTGCCACAAGATCAAAAGGATGGATGGGATTGATGAGGTCTATTAGGAAGGGTACATCCTATTGAGACCAAAGATGGAGGATAGATTGGTTGACCAATATGATGCAGGATATCTGAAATCAAGTGGATCTCATGAGACTACTGACCTTTATTTGTAAGCATCAACTAGGATAGGGACATAATTGATGACACGACAAGATGATAGGACGATAGGATGACAAGGCATAAGAAAACAAAACCCTAAAGACCTAGGGGCTTGAGGGTTGATCAAAGATCAGCCTTGCCTACATGAAAATGCAAAGCCCTTGTAGTTCAAGAAAATACCATGGTAAAAATAGAAAGAGGACGATGAAGATAGAGGATGGAGGACAATGATCAGACGGATGCCCGGGGGGAATATCAAACAATTTAGCCTTGCCTATGTGAAAGCGTAGGGGAAACATAGTTTGAACAAGGCCAAAGAAAGACAATGGAGGAGGAAAAGATAGACAAAAGATAGAACCCCATGAGCGGATCAAATGATCGAACTTGCCTACGTGAAAGTGCAGGGGCAACGCAGTTCGACACAAGACCAATGAAAAAAAATAGATAGGGATGGTGAGATGGCCATGATAAATGGATAAAATGATGGAGCCAATATGGTGAGCTTGGATAGGCCGTGCAGATGGAATGGTTGATATGTTGGATGTGGGTTATGCGAAGCTCAGGGATGGGATAGTGATCTAGATTATTAGAAGATGAATTGGGAGGATGAGAGGATGTATAGATGAATGATGAAGAGTAATAGGATATAAGGAAGATGTAGGAAATAGATAGGAGTGATGATAATGA
>CM021110.1:328905015-328920127 GCA_007115665.2 Sequoiadendron giganteum
GTAGTTGCTACCCTCTCCAGCCTATCGTTCAAGCTGATCCTCGACATAGGGATGTGCATCACTGCACTGTGAAAAATTGGGTTGTCGAAGAGCCGCCAAAACATCCCTGTGATAGTGCTACCTTTAATACATATCCTCTATAGCAGCCTCTCAACATAATCTGGCTGAAATATTTTGACCATATGTGGCTGCTACGATAACCTCTATCTATTGTTGTCTCACAACCTCACAGTCTCTCTCCCCGGTAACAACCTACACTCTTTAAAGAGCCACATCCCTCTCAACTATCACTACGACCACCTATTGTCGAGCCTGGTATTTCTTAGCAATCACAAACAAAATCTGCTGGCAGACCTGGTCTCGCTCACCTATCAAATCCTGCACTTGTTGCTACAACTGTTGTATCTGTGCATCTCTAGCATCTAGTGGTGGTGGCACTAGTTGTTGTTGTACTGCTGGAGGCTATTGTCCGACTGGAGGAGTCCCCTGAAACATACCCATCATGGCCATCCTAGGCTCCCTATCCTCTGCCTCTAATACCTCTACCTTGTGTCCTCCCTCTAGGAGGAGTATTTGCAGGATCTATAAGTCATCATGGTGGCACAAACCATGCATTGTAAGTGGAAGTGATGTGAGCAATGGGTTGACCTTGATCATATGCCAAAGGCTGGGAAACCAACTGGCGAAAACTCTCAACGGCCTCTGGTGCCGAAATCGTCGGTCCCTAGGTGGGAACCTCTCTAGTCGATCTCGCAAAAATATGTTGGGAAATCATGTCTCAATTTCCAGTTTGTGCCTCAAATAAAAGGACTTGGCAAAAAATTGGTGTTCTTAGCCTTTACCGTCATACCATGCCTGGCTCTTATTCTGCTCTTGTGGTACCATGGTGAAGGGGTTGGCGGTTACCTCGTTAGCGCATGCGGTCTCCTCCCTCACCATGGTGGCCATGGTAAAGGGCTTATAGAGATGACTTGGTGGTTTACCGCCCTACCACGATAGTCACTCTTTGTGACCACGATGGGCATGGTAAACCATGGCCCTTGACCATTGGCAGTATGATGCACCATCACCACCTTACCGCGGTTGGCTATGGCCTTTATTGTGGTGGCCATGGTGAAGCCACCACGTCTTGGTTGGTGGTTACCGCCATACCGTAGGTAGTGGATCTGCTCACCGCGGTGGCCTCGGTGAGACCACCTATAGTGGTCTTGGTGGTTACCGCCCCACCGTGGTCAGTGAGTTCAATCACTGTAGTGGTCACGGTAAGACTGCCAGGGGGTCTGGCTGGCGATCACTGCTCTATCGCGGGGTGGCTTGGTGGCCTCTGCGGTAGCACGGTAAAACTGCCAGTGGTCTGTTAGGATGGCTACCGCCTTACTACGGCTAGACCTTGACTTGGCTACGGTAGCACGAGGAAGGAGTGATAGAGCTCGGTGAAGTTGTCGGTGAGCTTGGATGAGCTCACTGCCATACCACATATAGGTCAAATGACCTCAGCGGTAGCATGGTAGAGACTTGGAGAGCTCGGATGAGCTTGGATGAGCTCGGACCAGGTTTGAATGAATTGGACTTGATGTCAGAAGTGATAGACGAATGGGATGCGAACATGTGGCTCAGTGTCAGAGCGATCATTGGCTAAAGGCCAAAGAATTAATAGCAGTTATTTTTGGTTGACATAGGGTGGCGGACATGACCTGATTTGGGTAATGACAATTAATGCCTGGGTGGCTCGATGTAGGAAGATTGACATGGGTAGATCGATTGCATGCCTGGATGAGAGATTCATGAACCTGATGGTTGGTGATTGGTTGATGACATTGAATGCAATGTATGACTTTCTTAGTCGAGTACAATATTGTATATGTCAACGAAGTGGATCTAATGTATTGTATAAGCAAGTTGTTCGAACTGTATGTTAAAAGAAATAACATTGTAACAGTGAGAATATAACCAAGAAGCTGTTGTGAGCTAATCAAAGAGTGAAAACTAATATTGTATGTAATATTCTTATTGATGTAATACAATTGTCTGATCTTGGTGTGGTGGGTTTTTTACCTCAAAAGGTTTTCCCACGTATATCTTGTGTTATCTATGAATGCTAAATTTTTGTTATCTCTTTTATGCTACATGTATTCATCTCAGTAGTTTTAGAAGCTATTAGAACTCATTTTTCCTCTTCTCCTCTGTTGTATTAGTGTTACGAGAATGTATTTTGCACTATTGGGTCATTAGATCCATCCTTGTTTTCCCTTCAAAATAGCCCTCTAGCCATCGTCGGGCCTATCCTATACATCACCAAACTGTCTGGCCACTCTATCAAGAAGGTACCGCTCAACCATGGTATGCTCTCGACCCTGCATATATTAGGTCTATCGGGCGAAGTAAAGCTGTTGTATATCATCAAACCATGGCAACATCTAAAGCCATGATCACCACCATAACACGGTCATATCGTCAATCACCCGTTGCCAGTACGAGAGCCCAATCTATCTTATGTGCTTGAGTGTGATGGCACCACAATATCTCCATACAATGGGATCATCTGGCTCCATGTTCACCATTTATACAATCGGCTGAAGCACTGCAATGTGCTCCCATGCCCAGATATGAAGAAGAAGCACACCTGCACTGAGGGCTCTCCCATCGCAATAAAAAAATTAATGTAAATCATGTTATAGGGAAGCCAACATCATGGGCCCCCATTCAAACAGAGTCCTCTTGTACAACATATACTACCAAACCAAACCCCATCCTAGATTGAAGAATCACCCACGTTTGTCTGGAGCCACCAAACCTAAAATGATGGTCGTAATAATGAATCTGAAGGTGGGCACATGACCTCTATATGTCTCTAAATCAATTTGTGAGGTGACCAACACAATCTGGTCCATATGCATCATCTCTAGGCAAGCATCAAATCCAGCATCAGGATTGTAAATCACGTGATCACCATGGATAGGAAAGAGCAATATCTTCCACACATCCTCTAAGGTCATTGTCACCTCCCTCGTTGAAAGGTGGAAGGACAAGGTCTCTCTATTCCATCTCTCACACAATGTTTTTATCATAGCCAAATGTGTCCTCACAACAAGAGCATATGTGATATACCACAATCCAATCTCTCCCAGGTGCTCTTGGCGCAACTTTGATAGATCACTCAAACTTTGTAGTACTATGGGCTTGTGCTCTCTTGACATCAATGGTGGGAAGACCTCTTGCACCCATAAGCACACGACGTTGAGAAATCATCAAAATTTGAAGTTATTTGGGGGTATGTGCAGGATCATGATGGGCCAAAAAGTGGCAATGAGAAAAAATCACATTTTGAATCGGCTCAAAAACGTAGAAATGGCCGAGTTGAATTTTCTAGGTTCGGGTGTCAGTAATTTTGCCCGAACCAAAAACCAAAGTTAGTTTCCACAAATCGGATATCCGATATCTAGAAACTGTATATAAAAAAATAGCCAACTCTTTAATTTCATTTCTCACAGTTTGACGCGTGTGCAAGAGGAGAAACCCAAATCCAATATCTGATTTGAAAGGTATGTATTTGGTTTTTTTGATCCTGTAATAGATTTTTAAATAGATTCTATTAAGTTTAAATAGGTTTTATTAAAAAAAATTCAAAAATACGGTTTTCTATTGTTTTTTTTAAAAAACTAGAGTTTACATTGATTTTTTATTAAAACTTAATGTTTTGAAATGGTTCTTGATTAAAAATTAGTGTTGTTGATGTATTATTATCAAAAATAAGAGTTTGCTATTGATTTTTGTAAAAATTATGGTTTTTTTTGGATTTTTATTAAAAACTAGGGTTTTCTTACAATAATTTTATTTATATTGTGTAATTTCAATTAGTTTAATTAATTTTTAACTTTAATCAGGTATTATGGCTACAAATGTAAATCCACAAATGCCAAATTCTCCACCACCTCCACAACCACCAATTGAAGACTTAATTGGTGAAAAATTGGGGCAATTGAGGGGCATTTGTGAAATTTATCAAACAATGCCTCGATTGAGAGATATGACAAACACATTGAAGGAAATAATAAAAAATATAGAAACCCTCTCCACCCAACATAATTCCTTTTATTCGTGGCGAGAATACATGAGGGAATATTGTCAATTTGGATTGTCTTACAATGATGTGAAAGATCTCCAAATAACCAAAGCCCAAATAGCCTCTTTATTCATTGACCCTCGCACCGGTTTTCCAGTGAATGTTAATATAACAAAACTTTCTATAAAATGGTGCATGCATAGGGACATTGTAGCTAAATTTTGGGATCATTGGTGTATGGTTTTTGATAAACCACCGAACAATAATTCCAACATATTATTTTAATTTATTAAAAAATTATATGTTGAGTTTGTGTTAGGGCATCATGTCAATTACTTTGACATTAAACCCTTCTAGGGCGGTGGTGGAGGTATGCCCTAGGATAGACCAAGGGCAGTTAGAGTAGTCTCGTGCCCAAATGTTACCCTTCCTTCGCCACCTCCAATATATCATCTAGAGATTATCAAGGATGCATCCACATAGACTATTCAGGCTATTCACTCTTTGAGTGGTTGTTTGGTTTCACATGCTTCTACAGTAGCTCAGCCACATTTTGGTTATATTGGCAAAAGCTTGAGTGCTGTTGCATCATCCTCCTTAGGTCCACATATTTGTGTGCCACATTCTTGCACTATGTGCTGCCAAATATGCTTGGGTCCTATTGTACAACCCGCTGAGCATCCCTTGGAGACTTCTGATTATGACCTCCATGATGTAGACATTATAGATCAGTCGTAGGGGAGTGGAGTGTACCCTACAGAGTCCTCTCTTGCTAGAGAGGGAGATGATGTAATAGTGACACAAGTAAGATTTAAGTTGTAATTTCATAACTTGCATTTGTTTTTAAATGAATATTAATAAGAGATAGTATCAAGTACTAATATTTATTTACATGGTCTATTTAACAATTGATGTCTGAGGAGGAGCTCGCATGGGTGACTGATAGCACCTTTAGGGCCATTTCATTTGGCTTGAACACACATGCAGTATATATTTTTGCACTCACTTGTTTACATTTTATATTATATACTTGCTTGTCATTTGAATTTTCATTAATGAAATTATATAATAACTTATATGTTTATCTTGTTTTCCTCTTGTAGGAAATACCCAGTGTGAGTGAGGTGCAGCCTCGTCCAGACTATGGAGGCACAAATCTAGATAAGGGGAAGGTAATTGAACTCAAATTGGATTGAATTAAGATTTTTAAGATCTTATATTGATTATAAATACGTCAACATAGATTGGTAGTTTCATATGTACTTGTCAATTTTATTTATAGGCAATTATGAGCTTTACAAATATGTTGAAAAGGGACACACCACCTAAAGGAGTAGTTATTGGAACACCTAAAAGAGTAGGTGTTGAAACACCTCAAAGAGGAGGTGTCAAAACACCTAAAGGAGATAAAGAAAAAGATCAACCTAAAGAGGTACATGTGCTTATTTTATTTTGTGTTTGGTAAATAAGTTCTTATTACCAATAATCATATGCTAACTTGGATCAATTTTATGTTTTTGTTCACATATATAGATTGGAATTTCAAAAGTTGATTTGGTATATTCTAGGACTGCTAACCCTTTGAAGAGACGTATACTTCAGGTAATCAAGATTTCAATTTTAGAGTTCAATTAAAATTCAATGTATGTTGATTTTGATGTTAATTATTTGATTTTAAATTATATAGTATAACTAATTTGAATTGTGGTTTGAATTTTTCTTGTGCAGCTACCTTCAGAGCCAATGAGTGCTTCAAAGAGGCTCCATTTTGATGATCCACCAGTAGTTTAGGATGAGATAGAAATTTTGGCATGTAAATTTTGAATACATATTGAGATGGCATATGCCACATTTTGTAAGACTTTGTTTGAGTTGGCATTGATGCCATTTTTGTATATGGACATACACTTGATTATTGGATAATTTGATATATAGAAGTTAACAATTGAAATTTAATTTGTTCCTCATGTGCATGATTAAACTCTTTGAAAATATTATCTTGAGCAATGGTTAAATATCAATGTACAATAGCTTAAAACTGAATGGTTATATTATGTGGTTTATATTTATATCACTGATTACATTGCATTACACATCTTTCAAACTCAAATCATTAATTCACATTGCATTTAACTAACAACTAGATGTCCATAGATGAAATTTTTTCAATTACAATATAGTTCTTACAAAGTCAATGTAAGTAGTTATGCAATTACTTCACATTGCATTTGTTTGTCATTGAATTCTATGAGACCACATTTCTTTGAAGTTTTTTTTCAAATAGTCCACTGCCTTGTCTATGCTACCACATTTTTCATACATCATAGCGATCACATTAAGTTGTAATAAATTAAATGATAGCCTATGGCTATTTAATTTATACTCATTTTATTTAAATGGATGAGGCTGACCTTCCTTGATATTATTTTGTAATTTATTATTTTCAAGAGAGGCCGACCTCCTTGAAGAGTCACCTTATTTTGTATAAATACGAGGTGATGTTTTTTCATTTCCTCAGTCAAGTTAATTCAGCATAATTTGCAATCCAAGCAAATGTTTGCACTTGAGCAGCAACGCTTCATCTTGCAGTAGTAGGTCGATTTCAAGGAGAAGCATATTCGATTGTATCTTTGCATCTACAAGAGGTGCTATTATTCATTGTATCAAATTCAGCCATGAGTTGGGCCTGAGTTTTAAGCAAATTTCTTATTGTGTTTATTGTCTTATGTGTTTCATTTTTTGAGTGCTTTCAGTTGTATTATCTGATCTCTAAGTTGAAATGGTCATATTGTTGATGACAAAGATTTGACCATGGTGGCTCTTAATGGTCTTCCTTCATCTTGGGAGTTTTACATTCAAAGAATTGACTTAAGATCAAAACTTCCCAAGTTTGATCGGTTGAGGGCTTACTGTATTCAAGGGGAGTCAAGGTTGGTTGCAAGAGATATTGGACGAAGCCCTACAAATGAAGACATTCATGTTCTTTCTGCTCAATCTATGAAGAAGGAAGGAAAAGGAGGAAATAAAAGATGCTTCAAGAGGAATGGAGATAAAGGGTCAGATGGTGCTCCTGCATTCAAAAAGAAGTGGGACCTCTATCATGTTTACTGTGATATGATTTTCTCAAAGTCAATCAACTTGGATTTAACATTGGTAGCTCTGCAAACCTATTCAAAATAGAGTGATATGAAGAGGACATCCTTAAATCTCGAACTCGTATGACCCAATGGACTATTCCAACACGTCTAGATGGGTACGTTTATGCTAGGTATGGTTCTCTCTTGCACCCAAATACATCGAATCGCTCTGACCTACATTGGAGCAACATTTTCCCTTAAGAGTCCAAAGTGCTAAAAGGAAGCAAACTTTGACAAACTATTTATCGGAAATCATGATGCTTACAAACTCTTTGATTGAGGATATGGGATCATTTTGAGACCATCTACAATAACCTCTCTCGATTTTTGCTATCTCGAAGGCGTTTTCCCGTGGTGCTGAGTTTTCAGTTGAGGGAAAAGTTACCAAATGCAAGTAGTGTAAAGTTGCAAAGTGATGCAAATTTCATTCTCGAACTTGAAGGACCCAACAGACTGTTCCAACACATCTGGATGGGTACGTTTACACTAGTTATGGTTCTCTCTTGCACCCAAATACATTGAATCTCTCTGAGTTGCATTGGAGCAACATTTTCCCTTAAGAGTCCAAAGTGCTAAAAGGCAACAAACTTTGACGAACTATTTATTGAAAATTGTGATTCTTACAGACTCTTCGTTTGAGGATATGGGATCATGTTGAGACCATCTACAATAACCTCTCTCAGTTTTTTCTATCTCGAAGCATTTTCCCATGGTGCTGAGTATTTTGTTAAGGGAAAAGTTGCTAAATGCAAGTAGTGTAAAGTTGTAAAGTGGTGCAACTTTCATTCTCAAACTCGTACGACCCAATGAACTACTCCAACATGTTCGGATGGCTACATGTACACTAGGTATGGTTCTCTCTTGCACCCAACCAGGTCGAATCGCTCTGAGCTGCATTGGAGCGACGTTTTCCCTCAAGAGTCCAAAGTGCTAAAAAGCAACAAACTTTGACAGACTATTTCTCAAAAATCGTGATGCTTACAGACTCTTTGTTTGAGGATATAGGATCATGTTGAGACCATATACAATACCCTCTCTCGATTTTTGCTATCTTGAAGGTGTTTTCCTATGGTGCTGAGTTTTCAGTTGAGGGAAAAGTTGCCAAATGCAAGCAGTGTAAAGTTGCAAAGTGGTGCAACTTTAATTCTTGAACTCGTACGACCCAACAGACTATTCCAACACATTTGGATGGGTAATTTTATGCTAGGTATGGTTCTCTCTTGCACCCAAATACGTTGAATCACTCTGAGCTGCATTAGAGCAGCGTTTTCCCTTAAGAGTCCAAAGTGCTAAAAAGCAGCAAACTTTGACGGACTATTTCTCAAAAACCGCGATGCTTAAAAAATCTTCATCTAAGGATATGGGATCATGTTGAGACCATTTACAATAAACTCTATTGTTTTTTTCTATCTCGAAGGCGTTTTCCCATGGTGATGAGTTTTCAGTTGAGAGAAAAGTTGCCAAATGCAAGCAGTGTAAAGTTGCAAAGTGGTGCAAATTTCATTCTCGGACTCGTACGACCCAATGGACTATTCCAACACGTCTGGATGGGTACATTTATGCTAGGTATGGTTCTCTCTTGCACCCAAATACATTGAATCGCTCTGAGCTGCATTGGAGCAGCGTTTTCCCTTAAGAGTCCAAAGTGCTAAAAGGCAGCAAACTTTGAAAGACTATTTCTTAGAAACCATGATTCTTATAGACTCTTCATCTAAGGATATGGGATCATGTTGAGACCATCTACAATAACCTCTCTTGGTTTTTGGTATCTCGAAGGCGTTTTCCTGTGGTGATGAGTTTTCAGTTGAGGGAAAAGTTACCAAATGCAAGTAGTGTAAAGTTGCAAAGTGGTGCAACTTTCATTCTCGAACTCGTACGACCCAACGAACTATTCCAACACATAAAAATGGGTACATTTACGCTAGTTATGGTTCTCTTTTGTACCCAAATAAGTCGAATCGCTCCGAGCTGCATTGGAGCGATGTTTTCCCTTAAGAGTCCAAAGTGCTAAAAGGCAGGAAACTTTGATGGACTATTTCTCGGAAACCATGATGCTTAAAGACTCTTCGTCTAAGGATATGGGATCATGTTGAGACCATCTACAATAACCTCTCTCGATTTTTTCTATCTCGAAGGCATTTTCCCATGGTGCTGAGTTTTCAGTTGAGGGAATAGTTGCCAAATGCAAGCAGTGTAAAGTTGCCAAATGCAAGCAATGTAAGGTTGCAAAGTGGTGCAACTTTCTTTCTCGAACTCGTATGACCCAATGGACTACTCCAACACATCTGGATAGGTACATTTACGCTAGGTATGAATCTCTTTTGCACCCAAATACGTCAAATCACTTTGAGCTACATTGGAGTGGCGTTTTCCCTTAAGAGTCCAAAGTGCTAAAAGGCAGCAAACTTTGATGGACTATTTCTTGGAAACCGTGATTATTACAGAATCTTCATCTAAGGATATGGGATCATGTTGAGACCATATACAATAACCTCTCTTTATTTTTGCTATCTTGAAGGCATTTTCCCATGGTGATGAGTTTTCAGTTGAGGGAAAAGTTGCCAAATGCAAGCAGTGTAAAATTGCAAAGTGTGCAACTTTCATTCTCAAACTCGTACAACCCAATGGACTGTTCCAATACATTCGGATGGGTACGTTTATGGTAGGTATGGTTCTTTTTTGTACCCAAATATGTTGAATCGCTCCGAGCTGCATTGGAGCGATGTTTTCCCTTAAGAGTCCAAAGTGCTAAAAGACAACAAACTTTGACAAACTATTTCTCAGAAACCGTGATGCTTACAGACTCTTCATCTAAGGATATGATATCATGTTGAGACCATCTACGATAACCTCTCTCGGTTTTCGCTATCTTGAAGGCATTTTCCTGTGCTGCCGAGTTTTCAGTTGAGGGAAAAGTTGCCAAATGGAAGCAGTGTAAAGTTACAAAGTGGTGCAACTTTCATTCTCGAACTCGTACGACCCAACAAAGTATTTCAACACGTCCGGATGGGTACGTTTACGCTAGGTATGGTTCTCTTTTGCACCAAAATATGTCTTATCACTCAGAGCTGCATCAGAGCAACATTTTCCCTTAAGAGTCGAAAGTGCTAATGTCAATGAAATGTGGGGGAAAAAATATTTAAGGTTGGATCAAGATTCTGCAAGTTCTAGCTCTTTCCCAATCAACTTGAATCAATTACATGGAAAATGAAATTCACAAGGAACTTTTTACTTTTTTGTTTTTCGAAAAAGTGGCAAGCCACTGTAATTTGTTATATATAAATAGGAGTTATTACAAAACCTGGTTCAAATGAGCATACCGACAGGAATGAACCAGGAAGAAAACCTCCTGTTGTAGCTCGATTAAGTACAATGGTAGACATTTGAACCGTATTTCAAAAAACATCACTAGATATAGATTATGCCTATACACAGTTATGACCTTTTTACATTGTTTCACATTTCAAAATTCATTTTTTTATAAAATTTGCCTATTTGAGGCATTCAAGGCACAGTCTTCCACAAGAGTAGTATGTTGTCATTTTCAAGTGACAAGCACCTATACAAACCATCAAGGTAGCAGTTAAACTACATACAATAGAAAATATGCTTAGAATAATCAATCGATATTATTGTAATTTGTCACATACCTCTCTGAAAGGATCAGAGTTGCCTATTGTTGCAGCAAGTCCATGAGCAATCATGCCTAGAATATCAAAAAATTTGTCAAATGATAAATCTATATTGTAACAACAAAAAATATGCTTAGAGTAACAAATCCATATTAATCTAAACATACTGAATGATGATGAATTGGTAATGAAAACTATAAAACATGCTTTGAATAACCAATCTATATTAAAGTAATATGTTGCATACCTCTTTGAAAGGATCAGAGTTGGCTATTGTTGCAGTAGGTCCATGATCAATCGTGCCAAGAATATCACAAAATTTGTCAAAGGATATATCTATATTGTCACAACAAAAAAGAGGCTTAAGCATTGTACTTTCCATTCTTGAATATGCTATTCAAGTGTGCCTAAAGGGTCATCTCTTTGCTTAAGAGTATCCAATATTGCTTCATGATTAGTATTACTAAGTGTCCATAGTTGTTTTATCTTTGGTTTGGTGTGATGCTTCAACAACTTAACATTTGTTGCTATAACAAGGTGTGAATACATGAGAATGGTTTTGTGTTTCTCGTAGTCTTCAAATGCATGTATGCCATTCTTTATAATCATGTATGTTCGCAACCAAGTTCCTGCAACCACAACTGAACTTGTAGGATACACGTACCCATCATCATCTTCCATTGATTGTGTTATTTTTTGCTTTACCCGCACAGATCGAGCCAACCAATATTCTGATCTCTCTTCATTCACCTGCAGTGCAACAACTACAAAAACATGTCCTGGATGTAGTGAATCTGAAAGCAAATTGTAATCAAGTGAAATTTCCATTGTGTAATTTGTCATGGATATAGTTTGAGATAAAGGAGTTAGATACTGTATAACCCATGTATCCACCCAATCACTTGACTCGCATTGATCCCACTCACATTGAATACAACTCTGACAAAAACAAGCCAACTGTCGTGTCCAAATGGTCCATCTGCTTGCATCTGAGCTTTGAAACGAATGCATCTTTGAAGAATCTTTGATTGTATGACAATCGAATCTACCTCCCATTGTACCCTCCTCAACCAACCAAAAGAATCTATGCACTATTGAATCAAGTGTCCCTCCTTGTGACAATGCTGAACTACACCAATCAACAATAGAATGTGCATCACTAAATTTTGCTCCTGGAATCTTCAATTGCTCCTTAACTAGAGCTCTTTTTACACATGCACCTATTCCATCATGCTCCCCTTTCCCATGCCCAGCTTCAAAAAAAATCCAAATATTAGGTACACCCCTCTCTACATGCATTCTACTCAACCAATAAAACATATGAGCATTCTTTAATTGACCTGTACAGTTATCTAACCAAATGAGATGTCGGCCTAGTGCTATATCATACTCCTGCAAGAACTCAAAAAAATTCTTGAAACAATGTTGGACATACTCAGACGAGTGAGATCTATCATCACTCATATAAAAATGATACTCTTTGATTATCTTTTGACCCTCCTCTGTACCATTAGGTGCATGTCTAAATGTTATGTGGACAAAAATAGCAATCTGAATGGAATTGTAATACTAAGATTGCACCTCATTTTGTGGTTGCAATGTGTAGTTTTCAGAAAAATCAACCATTGATATAATAGTGCCAATTGGAAAAGAGTCCTTACATATCTTGAATTCTTGATCCAACCACTGAGACCTATAACTATGCCTTGCATATTTGTAGAAAACATTGTCCTTAAAATCTGAAATAAAATCAGCAACACTGCATTCTTTTGTAACCAACTCGCATCTAGAACCTTCACCTCCACTCTGTAAAGTATATTTGACTATCTCATATCTATTTTTACCGACAAGATTCTCTCCAAATTCATGTTCTAAACCCTCATGAAAACATTGAACAAACTTTGACAAGCCACCACATTGTGAGCACTTCGTATTTAAACAATCATTTCTATAGAAAAAGGGACCATCATCCCTAAAACATAAAAATAGATCTAGCAAGTCCCTTGATGATTTCGGAAGATGCATTGCACCACACTCCTGCAAAATTTCATTAGTATGTAAAGTAGAACAGATATAGCATAATAGTTCATGGTACATTGAAAACTCCACATGGTGTTTGCAACAACAAGTATTACGAATCTTAAGAGGCACACAATAGAATGGTTTCAAACCTTCAAAAGCTCTTTGTGAGATTTCCATATTTGGATGTGTTTGATTAAATTTGTTGAATAACATTGTTTGGCTTGATTCTAAGAAATGTTTAGGATGCGGTGTACGGTCTCGACTGCCAATTCTTAACTTTAAAACATCCTTTGCATTGGGTGATACTCTAGAGTTATCATGCCAAAATTTTTGAATTGCCTGCTTTACATTATCGGTTAGCTTCTTATCAACACATGTAAGCCTTCCGGAAAAATCCCATGTATCATTTTGAAGAGGATCATATATTCTTTCTCTTCTTGCAAGTGCTCTATCCAAATTTTTATGATTTAAGTCAGAATCAATACAAGTTTGTCTCATAAAGCGAGCCTTTTTCAATTGATGTTTTACTAGGGCAATGGTAATGACTCTCCAAGTAGCTCTCTTATCTTTTTCCTTGTTTATTTTTTCCAATAGACTTGAGAGCATTAAAAAGATTTTTGACAATAATAGAAATTTTTTTGGTCCTCTTGTTTAGACGAATCTTCAATTTGGCTAGCAAAGGTCTGATCTTTTACATCTTTAGCAATTGTACAAAAACTTGGCATTGCTCAGTCAATGTCTTATCACTAAAATATTGGTTGAAAAGTATTCTAGCCCACAACCGAATAGTTCGTGTTGACCTCTTGCCTTCAAAATTGTTTATAATGTTATCATCAATTTCAACTAACCATTTAGGGGTCCTTGAAGGTCTTGAATTTGGAATACCTCTTTCTTCCACACAAGGTTCTTCGTTTCTCATGTAATCTAGTGAAACATAATTTACACTTGCTTCAATATTATGTTCAACATCTTCATTTCCAACATTTTCACCTTGAACATTTTCAATATCAATTTCAACAATTTCATTTCCAATTTCAATATCATGTTCAACATCTTCAACTCTAACATTTTCATTATCAATTTCAATATTTTCATTCCCAATTTCAATATCATGTTCAACATCTTCAATTCCAAAATTTTCATTATCAATTTCAAAATTTTCATTCCCAATTTCAATATCATGTTCAACATCTTCAATTCCAACATTTTTACCTTGAAAATTTTCAATATCAATTTGAACATTTTCATTCCCAATTTCAATATCATGTTCTACATTTTCACCTTGAACATATTCAATTTCCTCTTCACTTGAAAGACCATAGGGCTCAGGTTCACCAATATTTAACATACCTTGTCTTTTCTTTCTATGACCTTCTCTATCTCTTTGTCTATATCCTTCAATTTGTTCTTTTGTTAGCTTTCTATTATGTTTTTGCTTCCGACAACTGCTGCTCCCCATTATACCAAATAAAAGATGCTAAAAATTCATTATGTATGACAAATTTGAGTACCAGAATCTCCAAAAGGTTTATCTTTGTCTCTTCTTGTCTGAAACCACGCATTTGTCGCCTGCAAAGTGCTGCAAACGGAATGTAGGGTCCGTTGGAATGCACAAAAATGGCCCACAAATCGGATATCCGATTTGTAAAACATGTTCTGTAGCGGTAAGATTTAACCTCTACACAATGGAGTTTCACAAATCAGATATCTGATTTGTACACACATAGACCAAAGGGAGAGGGAGAGGGAGAGGGAGAGGGAGAGGAGGAGGAGACAGGAGAGGAGAGAGCCTGGGAGCCGAGAGGAGAGAGGAGGAGAGGAGAGGACACAGGAGGAGTGAGAGGAGAGAGAGAGAGAGGAGACAAGGAGAGAAGAAGACAAGACAATGGACACCGAGACAAGAGACACGAGACAAGGCAAGACAAGACAGGAAAGAGGAGTGGAGGCAGAGTGGACAACGAGGAGAGAGGAGGAGATGAGGAGAGTGGAGAGGAAAGAGAGGAGAGGAAAAGGAGAGGAGACAAGGAGAGAGGAGAGAGGAGAGGGAGAGAGGGAGAGGGAGATAGAGTGAGATAGTGAGAGGGAGAGATGGAGAGAGAGAGGGAGAGGGATAGAGGGAGAGGGAGAGGAGAGGGAGAGATAGAAGGAGAGGGAGTGAGAAGGAGAGGGGAGAGTGAGAGAGTGAGAGGGAGAGTGGGGGGGGAGGGAGAGGGAGAGTGGGAGAGGGAGAGAGGGTTTAGAGTTGAGGGAGAGAGGGA
>CM021110.1:328920227-328935760 GCA_007115665.2 Sequoiadendron giganteum
TGATCCTGCACATACCCTTGGAATTTCTGGCTCGAAAATCACAAATGCATTGCTATATTCAAAATCCAAACAACAACGCCTGATGCATTTCAAAATTTAAATTGAAAAATGTGTCACCATACAAGATGGCGTCGTTATTTAGAATTTGGCCTAACCTAACCCTAACTTTCAAATCGGCAAGTGCGTCGCTAGACAAGCCCGCGTCACTATTCAAAATTTGAAACCCTAAATTCAAATTCAAAAAAAAACATCACCCTAGACATATGCATCACTATATATCATTTGGGCGTCGCCGATTGAAGTTTGGGTATCACTATATAGTGATGCCCCTAAATTCTAAATTCTAATGCCTAATAAATGCATCAAAATTTCAAATTTCAAATTAAGTTTGGAATCACATACTGGTGGTCATGTGCTTTGAAGCCACTAAAACTCATGAACTCAATCAAAGATGTGTCGGGGAAGCTCATGACGTTCCATTTTGTCGAAGGGTTAGAGCTCAAATCACAAGAAATCTTTAAGTGTGAATGCACAAATGAATTCAAAATGACCCCTCTTGGCCTATTTAAGCTAGAAAATTAGGGTTTTTTGACCTAATTTAACATTATTAATGGGGTTTATTATCATTTTCACCAATTTTTTCGATTTGGACCTAATTTTGCATCATTTTTTGTGTTTTTACATTATTCTTGCATCCCAAAACCTTTTTGAATCCTTGGGGCAACTTTTCAACTTTTATCGAGAAATCAACCCAAAATTCAAAATTTTCACCCAATTTCTCAAGGGGGCAGGGAATTAGTTTTATTCTTCAGTTGGGGCATCTAAAAAATTAGATTTTTTTTTTTTGATTTGGACAACATTTTTTAATCCAAAAAGCGTTGTTCTTCGAAATGAAGCAACATGTACCTCACTTCAAAGAGGGGCAAAATGTAGACAGTGAAAAATGTCCTAATTAATGTCATACACTCAAAACAGGTTTATTAACATCATTTCCTCTTTATCCATCCTCTTTTTGCTTAATTAATTCAATTAGCCTAGCTAATTAATTAATTACATCATTTTCGTCCATTGGCCTAATTAATTAAATCGGGTTAATTCACCTCTTTTCGCACTAACACTTCATCTCATTAAATTAGATAAATCAAAATATTTAATTTAATCTCCTAAGTCATCTTATTTAATTAAATAACCCTAAGTTACTTAATTAAATATCATTTCACCCCTCCCCTATTTATTAAAACATCTAATATAATAAATATCTCTAATTCCTCTAATCCCTTAATTGCATAAATTAAACCTTGTTTAATTAGCAATTAAACTAATTTTCCTCCAATCAAAGGGAATATTCCCTTGGAATATTCTTTATCCTTTTTCAAAATTAAAACTTTGCTTTAATTTTTAAATTAACCTTTTTCCTCATCCAAAAGGAATATTCTAAGGAATATTCCCTCTCCTCCAATCAATTCACTTAGCTTCAAAAGCATGTTAACCTTTCAACCTCCTAAGCAAGTTACCTTTGACCTATGTGAGTAGGTCAAAAGTGTGTTTGTTTGAGGTAATTGTGAGCCTTTGATTAAATTTCATCATGCATTCAACCATGATCCATGCCTCTCATATTCTTCATCTTGAACCGTTGATTAAGCTTTTTGATCTCAACCACCCATTCCTCATTTGCTCTCCTATAAACAAATCACTACTTGGAGAGAATTGGAGGGATCTTTGATTGCAAACTTATGCTATTAAATTTACTCACATCCATACTCACAATTTGCACACATTTAGCTTATTTTCAGTTTATTTTAGTTGCATAATAGCTTAGAGCATCCATTAATGGCTTCCATGCATTCATCTTAGTTTGTAAATAAATTAGGGTTTCATCTTTTAGTATCATTTTAGCTTAAATTAGCTTAGATTAGCTTAGCAATTGCATAATTAGATCATTTATAGCATAAAATAATGGTAGCTTAGCTTGCATCATGTTCATTTTTAGCATAATTTAGGTTTTCACACATCAAACACCATGGTTTCATTGATTCTCTTCCATAGAATCAACTGCAACAAGCTCACTATCATGGGATTGGGAAAGGGTCATCGGTCCCACATCAACGCGACACCAGTTTCACAACAAGATAAATTTCAATAGATTAGAGTAGATGTTTTCTTTAAAGCTTTCATAAATTTATCATGTTAGGTTTTTTGATAAAATATTTACTTTCAATTTTGATTGATTGATCTTGTTGAGATTCAAGTACCTGTGGCTCCATTACGCTTCAATTCTTCATGGATCAAGCGTAATTAGGCCCATACCGATATCCTCACATCGACACTATAAATTACTTATTCTTGATTACTTGTCTGTCTTGAGCATAACATTGTTGTTGGACAACTGTCAAATTCTGACACTGCCTCATACTTTAAGCTTTGTATTGACAAGGTTTCATCAATATATTCAATCTATTACTCATTTTTGGAAATCTATCAAGTCTATGGTTAACCCTATTCCTAAGCCTATTCCAACTTAATAGAGTTTCCAACCTTCCTTTTCATATAATGGTCCAAATCTCAATGTTAGAAGTTTATAAATCATTCAAGATATAGACTACCATTTTTTCTTATTTGACTATAATTTATTGCACATTCGCTCAACTGAATGCTTCATAGTATGATCATGGTTTACACAACCCTATCATTATTTTCTTTTTCAAAATTGAAATAACCTTCTCAGGAATACTAAGCAACTACTTGCCACAATACATTATTTAGGACTAACATCCTATAAGTCAAGTTTCCAAATAGCGTTGGTTACTTTGATGAGTTTGTCCACTAAAACATTATGTCTGTTTTACTGACATAGGAAAATTGATTTGTCTTGTGTTCTACCATTTTCCCTCTGGAATCTCAAGAGAGTATACATGTACTACTGATGATGACCTTAGGTCTTCATTTCCTAGCATACTAGACAATAACTTGCTACATACTCTACAACACTTTACTCTTTTTTCTAAGATTATAGTGGTTTCTCATATGATAATTCCCTTTGTCGTTCTGATTTTCTCACTGTAGACACCTAAATTTGGACACTTCATGTGTCCAAATTTACCCATTTTTCATCTAAACATCCTTTTGATTGCGTTAATTAGGTAATACCACTATTATCTAATTAATACCCTTAATTCTGCCAAATCCCTAAGGTATTTAGTTAATAATTAAATACCTTATCCCTTTATTCTCCTTTTCACCAAATGAATTAAATAAATATGAAATTTATTTAATTCCTCACATGTCACATCCTTCACTTACTCTTAATCCATCTTCTAATCTCAGCATTAAGGATGTGCACATGCCTAATCCTTGATTAGGATGTGTCACATTCTCCAACTTTTGCAAGTTGGCCTTTAATCTTCCTTAGCCACTAATCATCTTCTAATAACTGATCAATTAAGCCTAATCAGTACCTTGGTCAACTCTCCCCATCCCCCAAGGAATTTTTAATTCCTTTTTATTCATCCAAAGCTCCTCTCTTCCCCATGTGAATTTTTAATTCATTTTTATTCCTCCAAGGAATCTTCTCTTCCCCATGCAATTTCTATAACCTTTGACAAGTGTCACATCACATGTGCCAAAGTTTTCTAGAATCTTTGACTTGTCACATCACTCACATGTGGCAAGTTCCCACCTTTTTGGGAACCTTGTCTTATCCACTAGATTCTTCCAATCGTGTAAATGTTTAATTCACTTTTATTCGCCCAAGATTATCCTCTTCCACATGTGATCATTGAGAGGTCACATCATCATTTTTCTAAGGTACTTGTCCTTCCTCCACATCATGTACCTTTCTTCCACCTCACTTCCACATCATCTTATTTTAAGCCATCTCACATTCCACATGTCAAGATGTGAGGGCTTGTGAGTCCTCAACTCACCATAGCCCTCCATCTTGGTTTTGTTGGCTTGATCTCAACCATTGAATTCTCTAGAGAATTCAAATTGTTCTATAAATACCCCCTCTTTCCTCTCATTTTAAAAAATTAGACTTTTGCTACCAAAACTCTTGCCATTTTTCCATTTGCAACACTTAGCCATTTGCAAGAATTCTCCATCAATCAATCAAGCCATTTAGCCACTGGATTTCATCACATTGTTCATCTTGCATTCACCTTCAATCATCTTGCATCTTAATCTCATTTGTCATCCAAGGAGCATACAAAGAATACCATATCAAGATCCAACCAAGGAATTTGCAGCACAAAGGTATAATCACTTATTGTCTTATTTGATCTTATTTCCTTGCTTATCATTCTTGAGGCTAATCTTGAGGTGTACTCTTTGTGTTATTCCTTTAGTGCATTATTAGTTAGTTTTGCATCTGAGAATAGGGAAAAACATTTTAAGGGATCACACTCACTCTGACATTAATTCCCTCATTTCATTCATGAATCTTCCAAAATTTTGGATACATGGGTTCTTTTATATCCAATAATAGTCTATTCTTTGACTAAGTGAAAACCCATTTTATGATCTCATGCCTCCTTTAATTTCCAAATAATAATGGTTAGGATTTTTGTGGAGATAAATCCCGTCTTAGGAAATCCACAACTTGGATTTCTTCCATCCTAGGATTATTTCCAAAGATGCAATTCATCTTTTAACTCAATCTAATTTTCTCGATAAAATTGGTACTAATTTCGAGTATTAATCCTCATTCAAACATGTTGGTCCCTAGAAGATATCCAATTTAATTGCATACCTAATTACCAAGAATGAAAATTTCTTGTTAGCTCCATGAATTCACTTAATCATATAGGAGAGTCCCAACTTCAATATATCCTATTTGAGCACAAGTAACAATCCTGGTGTTCTACTCAGTAAAATTTTCCAATATTTCACAGTAAGTGAAAATTCTATGATGTCCCGACATAACAATAGGTGCTTCCCTTTGAGAGTGTATCCATTTTAATATAAGATCCACTCAAAGTAGAGTCTTGTCAACAATGTGACTTCCTTTCAAGAGTGTAAAGTAATTAACCTAGTAGCTACTTTAACTCACTAGGCATCCCACCTAACTTTTTAAATCATATAGAATTTTCTAAGCTCAAGTGATTTACACATTCCCATGGGCGAATCTCAATTTCAATATTCCCTTCCAGTTCTTAGGATAGAGTCCTCAATTGTTGATTACTCCGATGTTATAGGTTTCTCTACCCCTATATGTCCCAATCAAGACCAAATGTACAACTCAACCAAGTAAGTTATGCCCAACTTAAAAGTGTTTAGTTACCCAACTCAATAGGTTAAAACTTAACCTAAGATCTCTCTTTTTATTCGAATGAACTTCTCATCCCAATAGGTTTTTCAAAACCTAGGGTTTCATTCAAGTATAAAGTATAATCAAATATTCATTCTTATAAAGGGATTTTTGATGTGGTTTCCATAACGTCACATCCTACCTTATCTTTCACTCCATCTCAATGGCTTAATAACTAAAATTTATCATTCCTGGGTCTCTTAGCATAGTAATCTATAGTGTCAAGTTGCTTTATGACATGGATATATTTCATAATATGTAGTATTACTACTTATATAAAGAAATAACATCGTTACCTAAACCCCCCAAATAAGATATATAGGAGTGTAGAGACACTTTCCTCCAATTCATGAGTATCTAGATCTTCCCTTGCCAATCCCATTGTAAAGTGTGAAAGACTTTAATTCTAATCATCGACAATTCTTTAAATAAATTCATTTATATTCTAAAGAAAGTCGAAAACTCCATTCATTAACATTGTTTAATCCACAAGATTCTAAAATATCGACTTAAATTCTATAATAAGATTCATAATACCTCCAATTACATTCATAAATATGTGTCATCTTTCATGACATTTATAATACCAAACATGGTAAAAGAAATTTACAATTCCAGACTTAGGCATTATGTCACCTTAAGTTCTACAATATTAATACAAGTCTTAGGCATTCTATCACCTTAAGTTCTACAATAATTAATTCAAGAGTAAAATAATACATATATGAAGAAATCATCCTTTGATCTTCAATCCAAAAGCATATCTTTAAACATGAAGATGAGAACAAGGTTTAGGCGCTTTTTCCGCCCAACCTCGAAGCTTACGCTTCCCCATAATTCTTTAGTCATTCAAATAATACCCAACCCTGCACAAATCGCTTAGCAAAAAGAAGTCGACAAGCAAGATGGAATCTGATGTGTGCCTAGTATAACTAGTAATTCCACAAGCATTTTAATTTTTCTAATTCATTTAAGAAACAAGAAAGTTCAATACTAGGATATGGTAGAGACAAATATTCCATCTGTTTCAATGGTCCTTAAGTTACTTGGCCAAGTAAAATGTCATGCATAACAAATAATAGTAGTTTTGGAAAAGAAAAACTACTCTCTAGAAACCCATATTTGACACCCATTCTGGAAGGTAACTTTCCAAGCACATGTCATGTGCATTCAATTATCAAGCATGCATGGTTTCATTCAAATAAATAAATTATCTTTCACAAACACATGAACTGCACTTTCATTTTCAAGCAAATATGGTTTTTTTAACACAATAATTTCACAGTTTAAATCACAAATAACATACTATTTATATTCAAAATAAATAATAAAAGTAAATTAAAAGAAGGTGTATCTCAAGTATGTAATCTAAGTACATATTTAAACAAGAATTAAATGAGCACACATTCTTTCGATTCATTTTCTCATGAATTTAATAACACTTAAATATAGCCTTTCTCTAATTCATTTAATTTCAAGGTAATTATATTTTACTTTATTTTCTTTTCTTTTCTTTTTTTCCTATTTCCATTAAAATATTATTTTTGCCAAAAACGTAAAACTTCATATTTAATTATGTTTCAAAGGAAACTTTTAGAATCATTCCTGAAGATTCATCAAATTTAACTCAAGTTTTTCATGCATATATAATACACAAAAATATTAAATCTTATCATTCTTAAAAACATTTAGCAATTTTATTTAAATCAAAAACACTATCTTTTTGTTTGGATTATTCTGAGAAGTTATTTGTCTGACAGTTTTGGTTTTTTTGAAGCTTTTCTAAATCTAAATAAATCTAATCATTACATTTTCTGTGTGCGTCCTTTCAAATTACTAAATCAGAATTTAATAAAATAAATAAATCTACTGTTTCTTTATATTTTTTGTTTCCATAGTTTTCTGATAAAAACACAGTTTGGTGTTTGTTCTTTTTCATTGGTTTTTTTTTTTTAGGCAAATCAGGACTAGGAGGGGGGCAAAGAGGCCATACAAGTGATGACATCATGCTAACGTCAGCACTTCATTGTCAAAAAATTGATAGCCATCTGGCCGTTGTCGCAAAAATTTGGCCCCCCTGCATAAAAAATTCGACGGAGCCCTTGGTCGCCGATATGACCAAGGGCAGGTGTTGAGTAGCTGGCTAGGGGTTGGGCGCATAGCGCTCGGTCCCCCATCGGACTGGCGATAGGTGCAGTGGGGGCCCGACGAGGGATAAACTGAATGGGCGGAGGAGGCTAGCGGTGGTGGCGGGCTGGTGGCCGCCCGATGGCTGCCAAGTGGCAAATCTCTTTTGCACTGGAAGCACCGCACGGAAACCAAAAAACTTTATTTTTTAATTTTTTTTAAATTTTCAAGCCTCGTAACAGATGCTGGGAGGCCGTACGACCTTCTTAGCAATTTTCTTTTGCCTCAGAAATCAACCAAACGACAGGCGTTCTTAGGGTTTTTGGTCGTTGCGAACACAATGGTGACCTCCATTTGAGGCCAAAGTGGCCCGAAAAATCTTCTTCTCCCAGATCTTGCAAAAAATATGCGTGTGGAAACCCTTGCACTTGAAACTCATTGAGAGGCCATATATTTAGATCACGAATAGGTAGCTGCAGGTCTGGAGCTTTGATACCATGTTAGAAACCAAGATCACTCGCATGCAATCACCTGTCACATGCAAAAGACATGCAAAACTAGAGAAGATGTTCTGTAAACCTCAAAGTAAAAATGCATTATTGAGAATCAATTATTACAAAGAGATCAATCCTTATGAAGGAGATCAAGAAACCCTACAAGGGAAACCCTAGTGTGCACACTTAATAATTAATCAATTATTAATGTGCCTAATTTTAGCTTAAGCAACTAAAGGAATAAGTGACTTAATTAATTAACTAGTATGATATAATTAATTAAGTGTAATAACTTATTACTCTAACATGTAATAATGAGGTAGAGAAGGAAAACCTAGTGGGACAACCCCCTACAATGAGATAACTGTTGCAAAGAAGCACTAAAAGAACATTGTAGAGTAACACTGGAACCGCAATCTGACAAGCAAGGAAAGATATTTCTATCTACAAGAAACCATATCGGAATCATAATAATGTAACAGTAGACCCGATGCCACGAAACACTCAAAAAACTCCAAACTGGAACAACCCTAGAATCCATAAAGCAACAGTAGATGATATGAATGATGACAGAATCTAGAAGTCATGAATCTCGATGCCAATGCCAAACTAAGACTAATTTTTTTCCATGGGAACAAGTCCCATAAAGACTCAGGAACATTAACCACAAATTTAGTGGCCCTCAAATTGAGATGGATCTGATGTGAATCTGATATGTGTCAAGCTTAAGACAAAATATGGCCAAAAGAAACTAAGAAACCAAATTACAACCCATGCGAGTTGTTATCAAAACAAGATGAAGATCAAAGTGCATGCACACTCTAATCAGATTATTATGCAAGAAACCCCCCTGATGGAACTTTTTATTAGTTCATTTATTACAATACCCAATGATTGAAAAAGGAGAGAATTCCTAAACATGCATAAACAAAAAATAAAAATAGATCTTAGATCTATGTAGAGAATTGAATTGGCTTTCCAATGCCGCAAGAATGGCAAAAAAATGATCACTGAGTCAAAAGATATGCCCTTTGGAGTGAAAACAACAACATTTGAGTTCAAGGACCTGAAAAATAAATCTGGAGCATAATTAGGAAAAATAACCTATACCAACAGAATGGGTTTGGAATTAGCTTTCCAACAGTATCTTGTTTGTGAAAAAAGGACATTGTACGCAAAATTTATGGCCGTTTGAATGAAAGGTGCTACAAAATGGCCAATATGGCCTCCAGGCAGCCCAGGGGGCTTAAAAAAAAAAAGCCCTTGGTCCTGTGCGCGACCAAGGGCTAGTGAGTTGGGGGTTGGGGCGGAGCCCCTGGTTGCACATGTAATTGACTGTTAGGGCTGAGAGGCCAGCCGGGGGCTGGGCGCATAGCACCTAGTCCCCCATATGACCGTGACGACTGGTGTTGGAGCCCACGGGGGATGGAAAGGTCGACAGAGTTCTGGCTAGGTGTTGCCCAGTGGTGCCAGACCGGCGGCCGCCTATTGGCTGTCAGGTGGTGGGATCCATTTGAACTATAGACATCGGCATAGAAACCAAAAATGCACTTTTTTTTTTTTTTAAAATCAATTTTTGTGCCTCGGGTAGCGTGTTGTGGAGGCCGTACAACCTCCCTCACAATTTGTTTTTGCCTTCTGAATCAACTTCACCAAAATTGATGAAATGAAGGGCGATCTTAGGGTTTTGGGGTGCTACGAACACGATGGAAGTGTCCATTTTTCTCCAAGATGCTCCAAAAAATAGGCTTCCCCTAGAGCTTCCAAACAATCAGTAAACATGAAACCCTCACAGATCTGGCAAATGATGACCAAAATCTACAAAGTAAAAGTAAATCCTAAATTTTTCCAGCGCTTTGAATCCAATGGTGAAGCCCAATCTGATCCAAGATGCCGCATAGATGAACTTAGGGCATAATACCTTCGAGGAACCCCGAATGAACTCTGCAATGATTTTCTCTAGAATTTGAGAAGGGGTTGCATGTCAAGGCTCTGATACCATGTTAGAAACCAAGATCACCTGCATGCAATCACCTGTCACATGCAAAAGACATGCATAACCAAATAAGATGTTATGTAAACCTCAAAGTAAAAATGGATTATTGCAAATGAATTATTACAAAGAGATCAATCCTTATGAAGGAGATCAAGAAACCCTAAAAGGGAAACCCTAGTGTGCACACTTAATAATTAATCAATTATTAATGTGCCTAAGTTTAGCTTAAGTACCTAAAATAATAAGTGACTTAATTAATTAACCAGTATGATATTATTAATTAAGTGTAATAACTTATTACTCTAACACCCCCTTAAGATGAACTTAGGAAGAAGATGCCTGAAAGAAAATATGGGTTCCGACAACTAGGATTGATCAAGTACCCATTTACAAATGCAAGAAAAAGGTAGAGAAGGAAAACCTAATGGGAAAAACCCCCCTACAATGAGATGACATGCTACAAAGAAGCACTGGAAGAACTCTGTAGAGTAACATTAGAACCAAAATCTGGCAAGCAAGGCAAGATACTTTTGTCTACTACTGAAACTAGATGAGAGTCACTGATTGACTCAAGGAATCAAGAAAAAAGCAACAGTAAACCTGATGCCTTAGAACACTTAATTAAAAAGAAAATCACTAGACTAAGTGATCAACTTGGGACAGATACAAAAAAATTTCATGGACAACAACATAGAGCTCCTCAATACCTTTCCAATGCCACAAAGATAGCGAAAATTGGACATCGTGGCAAAACATTATGAGCTCAAAAGCATGAAATGTACATATGATTTCAAACAGTAATAAATTTAGTAGAAAATAAAAATACTAAAAAATAAACCACACCACATGAAAGTGCTCAGAACCAGCTTTCCGGCGATATCTCATTTGCCCAATTTTGATACCGTATACCCAAGTTATGCCAAAAAGAAAAAAACTGCTCTTTTAGGGCAAACTGGCATTACGAGGGGCAAGGAGGGGCTGTACGGCTAATGAAGTCATGTTGCCACCCATTCGGTTCAGCCCCCACCGGGCCCCCTCTGCACCTGCCATTGGTCCTATGGGCAATAGGGTGCTATGTGCCTAGCCCCCAGTCGGCTACTCAGCACCTGCCCCTGGTCAAATCGGTGACTAGGGGCTCCGCCGAATTTTTATGCAAGGGGGCTGAATTTTTGTGGCGACGGCCAGATGGCCATCAAAAATTTTGCAGTGAAGTGCTGATGTTAGCATGACATCATCGGCCATATGGCCTCTTTTCCCCCTCCTAGTCCCGATTTGCCTAAAGAAACAATGTTTTTCGTTTTGGCATAACTTGGGCATATGGTATCAAAATCGGGCAAACGAGATACCACCAGAAAGTTAGTTCTGAGTACTTTTCTGTGGTGTAGTTTATTTTACAGTAATTTTTTGTTTTATTTCATTTATTTCAGTTTGAATTTAGATGTTTATTTTATGCTTCCGAGCTCATAACATTTTGCCATGATCTCTGATTTTCCCTATCTTTGCGGCATTGGAAAGGTATTGAGGAGCTATATGTTGCTATCCATACAAATTTTTTTGTATATGTCCTAAGTTTATCATTATTCCAGATTTATCCCAATGGGTGTTTTGGAGATTACTTGGATGTTTTGGCATTTGGGAGAGTGCAACTTGCATTTTTGCACTTCATTCAATATCACATCATTCAATAATCGACTACTGCTTCGTAGATTCTAGGGTTTTTCCTATTTGGAGTTTTTGATTGTTTCGAGGCATCAGGTCTACTGTTGCTTTTTTCTTGATTCCTTGATTCAATTAGTGACTCTCATTCAGTTTCAGTAGTAGACAGAAGTATCTTTCCTTGCTTGCTAGATTTCGGTTCCAAAGTTACTCTACAAAGTTCTTCCAGTGCTTCTTTGTAGCATGTCATCTCATTGTAGGGGGGTTTTATCCCACTGGGTTTTCCTCCTCTACCTCATTCTTGCATTTGTAAATGGGTGCCTGATAAGGCCTTTGTTTCTGAGACCCATCTTTGCTTTTTTTTCTAGTGTTTTAGCTACTCCCTAAGTTCATCTTAAAGGGGGGTGTTAGAGTAATAAGTTATTACACTTAATTAATTATATCATACTGGTTAATTAATTAAATCACTTATTCCTTTAGTTTCTTAAGCTAAACTTAGGCACATTAATAATTGATTAATTATTAAGTGTGCACACTAGGGTTTCCCTTTTAGGGTTCTTGATCTCCTTCATAAGGATTGATCTCTTTGTAATAATTGATTCTCAATAATGCATTGTTACTTTGAGGTTTACAAAACATCTTCTTTGGTTCTACATGTCTTTTGCATGTGATAGGTGATTGCATGCAGGTGATCTTGGTTTCTAACAGTTTGGTGTTTGTTCTTTTTCCTAAATTTGATAAAAACAGTTTGGTGTTTGAAAAGAAAGAAAATAATTAAACTTAGATAGTTAATTGCTACGAAGTTGAGAAGTAACAATTTAACTATTGAAGCTACCTGTAGCTAAGCATTTTCCCAAATCTGGAAATGGATTTTTCCCTTTCTTTGTCAATTTTTTGTTCCTTTCTTTGCTGTGAATTTCCTCTATGTTTGTGCTTGTAACTCAAGCATCAAAATTCTCCTTTGTGTTCTTCCTCTGACTGTTGGTTGTTTCAAATGAATGGAAGCCAGATTGTTGTTCTTTTACCCCTGTCTCCCTTCTTCTCTTATTTCCTATGCACTTCTCCTTCACCTCTTCACCTGCTAGCTGTGTGGTATGTGAGGAGGGCAGAGTTATCTTATTCTATATTAAACTCCACCTATTCTCCCCTTCTGTTCACCTTCCTCTTCACTTCCCACGCCTGTTCATGCCATCCTCTTCACCTCCCATGCCTGGCCGCGCCTTCCTCTTCACCTCCCACACCTTCCTCTACTCTCCTTGCATATGAGGAAGAGAGCATCCTCCCTATCAGCCGTGCTTGGGAGATAAGAAAATTAGTCCCTTGAATAACTCCCTCTCTCCTCTGTGAAAACATATCTACCTCCTTCTTCAGTGTAAATAAATAAAAACCTCCCCTCCCTTGTTGGCACATGGGAGTTAATATCAATGATAAAATATCTCTATTTCTTTTTATGCTTTTCCCCTCTCTTTCTTCCAGAAATGAATTTTTATTTTTAATTCATGCAAATGATCTCGTTAACAAGAGAGTTCGATCCTCAATATATGCTTGATCTCTAGAAAATGGTGGCTAACACTCCAAGTTTCATTCCTTGATTGCATACTTAATTAATTGTGAAGTAATTGTTTTCAATTTGATAACTATTGTTTTGTTTTCAATTCCAAGTTTGAACGTATTTTCTTTTCTAATTTGTTTTCCAATAACTTATTTTTGATATCTATCTTTTTTCTATTCAAACAACCACATTTAATATATATTCTTATTTTAACATATATATTTCTTCCTTCATTTATAAAATGCGAAAATAACAAATAAATCAATAACATAATTTTTCACATTTTATACATAAATAAACCATTTTCTTACAAAAATAACATTATATACTCGATTTTTGAAACTCGTCATAAATAATAAATCTTTCCATTCCAAAAAGAAAACTTATTTATTTTCACATTAATTTGAACATTCAGACAAACTTGTTAAAAATTTCCAAACAAGAATCATCACGAAAACACATTATACAACTAAGTGGTGTGTGAGATTCCATCATCCTCATAAATGTCTAATGGCTAAAATGACTCTACCTGATCAATGTTCTTGCCTTCACTCACGTTCACCTATTCCTGTGTTCACTTGCACTCAATTTCTCATCAGCAATGACAATCCTCGAATTTCATAATAATGAATTCAAAATCATTTCATTTGCATTTAAATTTCAATTTCAATTTAAATGTCAATTTCAATTCCAGTTTCAATTTCAATTTTAGTAATCATCTAACATAAACATGCAAATCTCCTGATTTATATTTGCATTTAAATAATTGATAAAAATTAGTACGGGACACCCATAGACAATTATCTTCTATAGCATGATCAAATTATCTACCTATCCTTTTCTAAGGCATCGATGTTAATATCATTTGATATTCCAATCAAATGTTTATAAGGTATGGTATGATAATAGGTCATAGTCCTTAACCTTTCCATTTATCTTTCTCCAAAAATCCTAATACCTTTTCCTTGTGGTCATAAGATGTATGACTTTAATTGACATCATGACTTGTGAAGAAGTCATTAGTTCTTCCAAATTGAGAACATACTTATGTTTTTTGTTGGGTGGGGTACTTAATCCGAGTCAATTCTCTCTCTTTCTTCCTCCCTTAGCATTTTCACAACTTTCAATCTATTCAAAGTTGAACTACTATCAATACTTGCTTCTTCGAAAGGATTTGTCATTCCTTGTTGTTGGCTTCCCAGTTCCTTTTCTTGCCTCAATGGTATACCTTGTATATACTTTTTCCTAAAGTTAGATTCATCATTGTTTTCTATCTCATAGATTCAACATTTTGGATCATCCAATAAGAGATCTAACAAATAATCAACAACTTTTACAGGTTAAGAGGCACTCTCTTAATCCAATTCTCTTTCCAATATCTTTTTTTGTGGAGGAATAGCCATACTCACAAGCCTCTTTTGTTGATATACCTTTCAACTTAGAGTGTTGTTCGCTTACATCTTCTATTGATTTGACACATAGTGACATATTGTATTCCATTTCCTTTTGGAACCTCTAAACGAATGTTGATTTTCGCATACATGTTGGTGAGTTCATCTTATAACTCCAACCCATCTATGTACTATCCAAACCTTTGTGAGACCAATATGGTTTACCTTTTTAGGCCCTTTCTCACAATCACCTTTTCAAGTGATTTTATTCCAATGTTTGGAATCCTATTCTCTCATAACCTTTAGGGATATCGAAGTTGTTTGGTCTCTTCTCCTCATCTTAATCAATCTCAAATAATCTTATTGATTTTGGTTGGTGGAACCTTTCCCATGTCATTGATTACTTCTATTTGAACATTTTGATCTTTTCTCTTTTCTTGCAAGATCCTATCCTTAAACAACAATTAGATTTATGTCAAGAGTTCTCCAACCCTTGTGGATACCTCTTTTGTTGAATCTCTACTTTATTCTAATTTATGCCGATATTGCATACACCTAGATTCATAGTGTTTTCACTAAATCTAAGAAATTTTGACTCTTTACAACTTTAGTTTGCTACTATAAAAGGGTTATCTCATTTCTTCTCATTCACTTACAGTCATATAGCTATTTCATAGGATAAAGGTATATATTGGTTATTCTTCCTAACCTTCCTACATAACCTGATTGTACATTCTTCCACAATACTAGGTAATATCATAAGTTGTTGGTTTAGGAGTTCCTACTCTAGGGATGACTCTTAACTAGTCCCAACTTTTTAGAAATTCTCATCTTCCTTTTTACTTCCCTATGTTCTCATCTATTGCCGATGTGGCACAACAACTTTTTAACCATTATCTTCTTATAAGGTTTATGCATTGTTGTGTAATGAGCTCACAGGTTTCAGTGTAGAACCTGGTAGCTCTGATACCACATGTAATGTATCAACCCTTTGATAAAGTAAAAATTTATA
>CM021110.1:328935860-328958998 GCA_007115665.2 Sequoiadendron giganteum
TTAGCTTTGAATCGACTTCACAAAACAACTCCCTCTCTCTCTCTCTCTTGTTGATAGCACACTTCTCTCTAAAAAATAAGATACCTCCTTCTCTCAAAATATCACTCTTTCCTCACTCATTAAATAGATGAATATGGCTGGTAATAGCTCAGAAGTAATAACAACAAAATATGCATAACTCTTGGTAAAATGTGTCTCTCATAAATGAATGGAAGAATAAAAATAATGGTCATAGAAGAATGAATGAATGCATGTGTTTCAAGTGAAATGGTGCAACTATTTATAGAGTAGCCAAAATCCAGAAATCCTACAGTTAAGGCATGAAGAATGACACCAATTTCATGAAAAGTGAATCAACATAAAGGTGGCGATGATAAAAGCTCAAACTCAACAAAAATTATTAACAAATCGACTTTCTCATTGGTAGCATTTCAAAGACCATTTTAATTGACACATGGAGAGTTCAAATATATCTCTAAAAATGACATCTACAAGAAAATGCAATCAGAGGTGGTGCTAAAACCTCTTTACTAGACTAAGTTGGCATGATTTCTAGATGAAGTGAATAAGTCAATGATATTTTTGCAACACATAGAATGAATTGACTGGTTTATAGGTTGAGTCGACGGAACCTCTTATTACGTTGGACTTAGTCCATGTATTCCTCATTTACTCTGTCGACCAAGTCGGAGTTTGCAAATTAAAACATATTCATACATGTCTTGGCTGGTGATACACAACTCATACACACAATCATGTATATCTCCAAGTCGACTTCCAACTTGATGACTATCATCAACCCTTATTGCTTTGGTCATTCAACATAAAAAATAGTCTTTATTAATTGACTCACATCTACTGTATATTGCCACCACTAATTGGTCAACAGTTACTAATGTCATTCTCACCTCTTTTGTCTTAATCAATGGCCCCTACTATTGTTTTAGCATTATGATTTGTTTTTCAAGTATAAGCACCTTCATTCATGCACAACAAGTTAGAGTCAAAATTTGGCTTTTGATAAGCCTTTTACCATCTGTTTCATTGCGCCATTTAAATAGATATAATATAGTGCTATTTAACCTTACCATAAAATATAATATATATATACATATATAGTATATCCATCATGCTTATATATATTTATATTTCAACTTATTGGACAAATATATTCGATACTTCGAATGCTTAGATACTCTTGTCAGTTTACATCAAGTAATATGCACGTATCCACACATTATACACTATATATATATATTCGTGTCCACATAATATATACCCATTCCATCAGATGTATAGATTTTTTATCATATTTTGTGAATGATAATACGTGTATATATATTTATACACATATACTTATATAATATATACATTTGTACACCTCTCTATTAAGCATAAATGTTGACCTAAGTGTATTTGTGTATATTATACAAGCATATTCATTATATGGCAATATGATAGTCAAGTAATCCATTCGATATCTACTAGTTATGACCTTGTGACTATAATCACACACATATATATACATATAGTTGTTTCCTTGTGTGTGTACCTCTGTGAGTATTTCTACTCACTTACATGTGCATTTGCTAATGCTCTTATACACGGGTCTATGTATATGTATTTATATATGCTCATATTCATACTAAATTTTACGTTCATACGAAATACTGTAAAGGTAAACATTCATAAAACCCAAAGATCCAACCCAAGCATAATTGACACAAGGTCATAAGGAAGGAATTAAAGCTCAAACAGATAAAAATCACCCCAAAATGCATGTAGTAGTAACAAGACTCTCAAATGCAGACATATCGGCTAAGGATGACTTACCTATTACCCACAAATTGACTCAAGTCAATCATTCTAATGTGGTGTGTGTATATGCTTAGATAGTTACTTTTATCGGTTACCCGACCAAGATCTTTTCCTGAGTGATACTTCCCCTCCACTTGGAGGAATGAACATTTACCTACAACCACTAACACATGCCTTGGTAGTCAATTGTTCACAACAATAAGTAGTATATGTAAACATCTTCAAAGTTAGAATCATAATAATTCAATAAACACCTATTCACATATATGCAGTATTTTGAACCATCAATAACATCAACTGAGATAGCATCAAATGAAACAACATCAAATGAGATAACATTCATATAGATAACAAGGTACGAGCACAATTTATTCATCTCTAGAATTCACATTACATTCATAATTACCCTATGAAGTAATAGTAAATAGTAACTTCACAAATGGGATATAACATAGTTGATTCTACTAGTGTGAGTTGATCCAAGAAAATTCTATTTATGTTTCATTATTTTTTAGAAACTTTCATAATGTTGTTCTGCATGTACAACAATGCATAAAATGCACAAACTTTGTTTCTTTTCTCTTTTCTGGTAGTTTCTTCTTTTGAGTCTGCATACTTTTAAAAAAAAATTTGAGTCTTGCTATTATATACAAAAATTTTGTAAAATATTTATATAACTAGTTTTAATGAATAGAATACTGTGTGTGTGTGTTAAATATTTTTTCTATGTCAAATTTCTCTACTGCAAATGTTTTTTTTTTTTTTTTCTGTTTGTTGGTAATATTTTTCTGAGATTGTTAAAATACTTCAAAGCAACGAAAGCAAGATTGGTATTGGTAAAGGTAATGCTTGGCTAATTAATTGTGAGAGAAGAGGGGTCCACTACAAAGATAGGTGAGATATTTATGATAAGAATTGACTTAATGGGTTGAATGAGTGGCCATGAATTGTGGAAGAAAAACAAGTCGGTGAGGAAGATTCAGGGAAGAAGAGGGAGCAAGTGAAGAAATAAGTGACATAATTAGGATAAAAGACAACTACTTTACTAGAAATCACACCTTGGTGTGCAATGGGTATGTTGAAGAGGTGTGAAAGGTCAATTAGGAAAATAATTACTTTTTTTTCATACATTTTGGAGTACACAAGGTCAATTGGTAGCACATTGTCTATGTAGCCAACAAACTGCACATTTGATCATATTTATTAAATTATTGAAAATCAGAATACAATGTATTTTTTATTTTCAATTAATTAATAAATATAATCAAATGTGCATTATGTTGGTTGGATAGGCATTGCCCAATCGGTAGGGCATTTAGTAAATGATGTTTCTTGTGTAATAAAAGTCTTAATGGATAAGTGATGGCTCCAAATCAATTGTGCACCCTCTTATAGAGATCCAAACACAATTAAATCAAAACATGAGTGAGGAAGATAATCATGCTCCATTACCAATAGGCTCATGCTATGTTTAGAATAGAGAGAGGGAGGGATAGGGATAGAAAGAGGGAGAGGTAGATGGGAAGAGTGAGACAAAGAGAGAGGGGTAAAAAGATAAAGAAAAAGATAGGGTGAGACATAAAAAACAAAGAGATAGGACCTAAGAAATAGAGGGATATGCAAAGAGGGGAGAGAGAGAGAGGAAGAGAGGGAGATAAGTGCTCAATAAAATGGAAATAAATATTGAGAGAAGAGAGATTAACAATTGAAATTGCATATATAACATCTAAAAAAAATATGCTTTCATTATACTGTGATAGATGTCGTAACCCACTATAGAGCTCCTATTTTTGCACAATTAAGGAGAAAATGGGGAAATGTCTTTGAGACTAACTTTTTACATGTTGATTGCATTTTCTTGAAACTTTCCAAGGACTTTTCAATAAATCTATTTTGTGCATATTCTATGATCATAGAAAGCCATGACAACACATCTTTAGGGAATTTCACTAAACATTTTTTCCCCACATAATTTAATTACTTTGTGGTTAAGCTCCAGTGTCACCCATTAGATTTAAGTTGACAATGTGGACTATGTGATTTGTCTCCAAGTAGTGTAAGTTGCATGTTATAAATCTTCACTACTTCTTCCCAAAAAATGATGTTTGAAGTTCTTTCTAGTTGATGCATTGATAAGGACCTCAATGTAGGGTGATATGTAGGTATGATAGATACCAGATAGCATAATATTAATTTTTCCAATAAATTTTTAGTGGTAAGCAATGTTGGATTGTATAGTTTAACTTGATATTAATACAATTTTGTGATGGTTGAAATGGGCCCTTCTTTTGTAATGAGAAGACAAGTTTCCAGATCACTTTTGTGTCTACTACTGACATAAGGAAGAAGCAGTTAAACTTTAGCCTAAAATTAAAACTTTTAAAAATATATACTTTTCTACTTGAAAACTAAAATTAACACTTTCAACTATATTATTTGAGCCTTATTTATCTCATGCAGTGCTTGGTAGACATGATCATTTTTGAGGAAAAATTGATATCCACATATCACAAAAAAAAATCCTAATAAAAATGAACCTATTATATAATACAATGAAACACCAAATATAAAAGCCAACAATTGTATCCCTACTTCTAAATTTCAAAGTTACCTCTTTTATATACTAGCAATCACACCTTAGTGTGCAATGGGTATACCGAAGAAGTGTGTAAGGTCAATTATGATAAATTTTGGTCAATTTTTGCATACATTTATGCAGTACATGAGGTCAATTGGTAAGTCATTTAGAAAATGATGTTGTATGTTCAACAAAGGTCTCAATGGAGAAGACATGATAGCTTCAAATAAACTATGCATCCACTTACAGGGATCCAAACATGATTGAAATAAATCCTCTAACTCAGGAAGATAATTAGGCTCCATTACCAACAGGATCATGTTATGTTTGCAATAAGGAGAGAGGGAGAGAGAGGGAGAGGTAGGGATAGAAATAGGGAGAGATAGAAGGGGGAAGAGTGAGAAAGAGAGGGGTAAGGAGATAGAGATAGAGAGGAAGATAGAGATAGAGATAGAGATGGCGAAGGAGAAGGAGAAGGACATGGATATGGAGAGAAGAAGAGGGAGAGATAAAGAGAAATAGGAGAGATTGATAGATAGAGATGCAAGAGATAAATATATAGTGAGGGTTAGAGAGGGAGATAGATGGATAGATATAGAGAGAGGGAGACATGTCTAAAGATAAAGTGGGAGAGAGGAAAATAGAGGTAGAAATGAAGATAGAGTGAGAGATGAAGAGGGAGAGGGAGAGATAAAGAGATATAGATGGTGTTATAAAGTGATAGAGAGATAGATATATAAGGAGATATAGAGAGGGGAGGAAAGGGAGAGAGAGAGACAAAGAGATAAAAAAGAAGTAGAGAGAATTAGAGGTAGGAAAATAGAGATGGAGAGAGGGAGAGAGAAATAGGGGGAGATAGAGAAAGGAAGAAAGAAGTAGGGGGAGATATAGATATATGAGAAGAGAAAGAGAGAGAGATATATATGGGAAGAGAAAGGGAGAGAGAGGTAGAGATAGAGAGATAGATTGGGGGGATAGGGAGGGAGTGAGGGAGGGAGAGATGGAGAGAGATAGAGAGAGGGAGGGAGAGAAAGGGGAAGATATAGGTAGAGGAGGAGAGATAGAGAAGAGGGGGAGATAGGGAGAAAGATAGGTTGAAGAGGAAGAGAGATAAGAGGGGGAGAGAGGGAGAGATGGGGAGAAATAGAGAGAGGGAGTGAGAGAAAGGGAGAGAGATAGGTAGAGGAGGAGAGACAAAGAAGAGGGGCAGAGAGGGAGAAAGATAGGTTGAAGAGGAAGAGTGATAAGAGGGGGGGAGAGGGAGAGAGATAGGTAGAAGAGTGAGAGAAAGAAGAGGGGGGAGAGAGGAAGAGCAATACGTAGAGAGGGAGAGAGAAAAAAATGGGGGAGAGGGAGAGATAGATCAATATATATAGAGGGAGAGAGACATAGAAAGGAGGTGATATAGAGAGGTAGAGGGGGATAGTGAAAGAGATAGAGAGATAGTGATAGAGGTAGAGAAAGATATGGATAGAAAGGGATAGAGAGAGGAGTGAGAGGGAGATAAAGAGAGAAATAGAGTTAGATATATAGAGTAGGAGAGATGGAGGGAGAGGTGGAGTGAATGAGAGAGATAGGGAGAGAGGGAGAGATAACTCAATAGATAGAGAGGGGAAGAGGGAGTGACATAGATAGTGGGAGATATAAAGAGATATACTATTATATATAATAATTAATACAATTATATTATATATGATTTAATCTATATTATATAAAATATATATAGTATATTAATTACATTTTGTATTATATTTATATATTAATTTTTTGTATTATATAAAATATAATAATAATTATTTATTAATTATACTAATTAGTTTTGTTAAAGAATATAATATATAAAATAGGTAGTATAATTATATTATATAAAATATACATTATATATTATATGTAGGGTAAACGATGTCGTAATGTTAAAACCTAAATGTGCTCATTATTAGGATTTTGGCCATAATTTTCATTTTAATAAACATACTCTAAAACCCTCATGGAAACCTTATTTTCTGGCTACAGCTCACCAAATTGGAGAAGTGCGAGAGCAATACTAGTGAGGAAGAGTTTGGAGGAGCGAAAACCAATAGTGGTAGGGAAAGTAGCGAAAAACTGTCAAAAAAATAGCGAAAAATGATGAACAGCTGAGATTCGCTTAATCATCTTGCATTGATATAGACGACGCGCACCAATAATTACTTTGTTGACTGATGAGGCTGAGAGTGTCAAAATCGCTGCTACAACTGACTCCCTCAAGTTGGCATTCTCTGATTACATGTAGTCCACAAGGATTGAAATGACTACGAATAGTGTGAGAAACAATGAAAAGCGGTGATAACATGAAAAGCAATGAAAGGCGGTGGATGAAAAATTGAATGATGGAAAGGGTTTCAATCATCTCCCACGCCTTCTCGAAAAGGGTGAACCATCGATTTATAAAGTTAGCTTGCTCTTGATCAAATTGGATACGCCTTTGGCATAAATAATCATAAAAAATTATCTTAAATTTTGTTAATAAACATTATCAAAGAAATTAAATTTTATTGATGTCTTGAAATTTGTGCTACTAGAATTGAAAAAGAATTGAATCTAGAATGAATTTGCTAAATAGACATTTACTTTCTTTTGAAAACATCAAATTTAAGTTTTAAATGTAAAAAAATTGAAATATAAAAATCATTTAAATTTAAAAATGAAATATAAATTTTAATATTTAAGAACTAAAATATATTAATAAAATTTAAATTGAGAAGGTTTTAAAAATAATTTTTAATATATTAATTTATTTTATTAAAAAATTTAAATAAAGTTATTATTTTAAATTAAAATAAGTAAAATAACTATGTGACTTTTTTTGCTTGCCCTTCCACAATATTTACTTATCTTATGAGGGATCTCTATTATGCGTGAAACGTGGTTTTATTTTTTGACGCCCAGTCCCGTGCCTTCAATTTCTGCCGTATGAATTATCCATGTCCACCCCGGTGCATCTACTTGTTTTTATTCCTGTGCCTTCAATTTCCTGCCGTATTAAATATCCACGGCCACCCCGGTGCATCTACTTGGTTTTATTTTTTGACGCCCAGTCCAGTGCCTTCAATTTCCTGTCTTATTAAATATCCATGGCGACCCCGCTAGATAGCCATTATGAGAGTAGTTGGAGTCAGAGCTACGTATCATTATAATGAAAACCCAAAAGAATTTGGATGTTGAAATCATTCATTGCATACTCTGTCAACCCCTTCATCACTGACCAGAGAAATACGTAACGTCTGGATCAATCAATGTCTCTTACGTTAACCTTGATACTTCATTCATTTATTTGACCAAGAAGATTTTGTTTTTGTTTCCAAATGGTGGGAGACTGAGTGGTGTATTATAAGGAGAGAGAAAGAGTCCTTATCGACTCTGTTACTTCAACCACAAGATGAATAGAAGACTTAACTCTTCATTCCTTGAAAACTACTACATTAAATTTCTAAACGACCCAATTAATTTCAACGTAAACTTTTTTGGTTAATGAAAACTTCATGTAATATATATTAACAAAATATTGGCCCATGCCCGTGCAACCCCTGCAGGTAATAGTTTTGCAGGCACTCCTCCATATGCATCCAGACCATGCCTCCTCTGCTGGTCAAAATCATGTCAGATGATATAAGAACCAAATCGGCCCATATCTCTCGCCAATCTCCCGTCGGCTGCCACAGTAACTCATTTGTGTTGGAATAAGGTAATAATTGAATCATGCATGCAAGAGAAATTCAATTAGGAGTCTTCAACAAACAGTCTGTTTTGTCCATAGTTTCTGGTTATTAGCATTAGTCACATAGTTAGTTGGCAATAAACTTTAGTTTGTTGTCCATAATCTGGAAATAGCTATCATTGTATATTCCAATCTTATAGGATATTGTTGAATTTCCATGTTTTATAAATCTATAACTGCTATTGATGAATAATATGGAAATCTGTGAGTTCTTCTGTGTTTATTATTTGCTCTGTTTTCTGCTGGGTTTTCTGTCTTGTTCATTAATTTTAATATGGTATCAGAGCCAATGGTAAGTCTTGGTGCTGTGAGCATGTAAGTTTGTTATTGCTGCTACATAGAAGTTTGTTGTCGCTATTGAGTTGTAGGAATGTCAGCCATTAATGAAGAATCATCAGAAGATGATGAAGATGATTTTATTGAAGCTGAAACAGTTGTTCTATTTTGAAATGGTCAATACTTTGAAGACAAAGAAGGATGTAGTAGAGGGATGAAGAAATTGTACTATTTTAAAAAAAAAATAGTTAGTTGTGTTGGGGATCATCAAAGCACAATTTTAAAAAAAAGTTGTTAGACGAAATATGGGTTTCTCGACATGCCTCCATTTATGGTGTTGGAGGAGGAGAGGTGCATGAGATCTCAAAAGAGCAGCTTGAAGAATTCTTATTGGTTTGAGAACTGTTTTCAAAAGACAACTTCTGCATAATGTAATGTGTTTAATTTTATGTTGTTAGATGAATTAGGAGTTCAGTAAAATTTCATTATTCCTTAAGGGGAAGTGTTGGAATAAAGCAATAATTGAATCATGCATGCAAGAGAAGTTCAATTAGGAGTCCTCAACAAACAGTCTAATCTGTCCATAGTTCCTGGTCATTAGCATTAGTCACATAGTTAGTTGGCAATAAACTTTAGTTTGTTGTCCATAATTTGGAAATAGCTATCATTGTATATTCCAATCTTATAGGATATTGTTGAGTTTCCATGTTCTATAAATCTGTAACTGCTATTGATGAATAATATGAAAATCTATGAGTTCTTATGTGTTTATTATTTGCTCTGTTTTCTACTGGGTTTTCTCTCTTGTTCATTAATTTTAATAATTTGGATGCGGCAAATTTAATAACCAACCATCCGCTGCAAATTACTTCCCACCTTCAATTTCACGAATCTTCCTACTGCGGGCAAACGGGTGCCATTCGAAATCAATTCCGCCCTAACGTCATTTGATTTATATTTGTAAATTTAGCGAATAATAATCTAAAGTTGAATATGAAAGTTTTGGTAAAGGGATAAAATAAAAAGTTTTTAAGGGTGTTAATAAAGCTTTGGGATAATAATATTTGCAGGTAAAGGTTTTTTATTTCTATTTTTTAATTTGTGTAATTTTTAAAGGGGTTTTAAAAATATAATGGAGTTTAATAGTTAAAATTAAAATTTGGTTATAAAAATAAAATAATTATTTATCATTTTTGGATTAAATGAGATGTAAAATTAGTATTTATTTGTTTGATTTTTTAATTAAATGATATTTAGGTAGAGCAAAGTTATAGTGGTTTGATGTAAGCAATAAACATTAGAAAAAAGTTGTCAAAAAATAAAAGCAATGTGCTAGGAGTTTTTAGTGATGATCTTTTGTCACTTACTCCTAAGTCATGTACTATGCATATGAGGTTAGTATTGTGTATTTGTTGTCCCCTTATTTTTTGACTCAAATAATGTATTGTCAATTCATTAGACATTTTTTTAGATGTTAAAGTTATAGTTGTTTTGGAAATGTGGAAGCATAAAAAAGGCATGTGAATTATTTGACAAAATGTCTCAAAGAAACGTGATCTCATGGCATGCCATGATTGTCATATATGCTTAATATGTATTTGTTGAAAAAGATTTAAAAAATTTAAATCAAATACAATGGGCAGGTGTAAAGCCTAACTCCATAACCTTTGTCACTATCCCACTTAAGTTGGCCATATTATTGGAGGTTAATGGACTTGACTAATGTGGCTAGGATGAGGATGACACTAGCTATAGTGTACAATGGCTAATCCAAATGGGTGATTAGTCCAAAATTGGTTGTTGGCATAAGATGGGTACTTGTGGTTAGCATGATAGTTTCTCGAACCATAGCAAATAATGCATAAACAAATGTGTGGCCTAACCAAATAAAGTAGTAAGATAATTTCACCTTCTTATATAATCTAAATAGTCTTTTTTTTCTTCTTACAATAAACTAATTTAACTCTCATTTAGATAATATAAGTTTATACTTTTTAAATTACAATTTTCCCATTGAATAACAAAAAGATCTAGTGAATAAATATATTACTATATATTTGTATTAATTTTTATTTTTATTTTTAAGGGTAAATAGAGGGTTTTGAAAGGGCATAACCTTCTAGAAAGACCATAATAGATATGACCACAATACCTAGCACCAAACAAAGGACTATCAATAATGAAAAAAAACTAAGGTTGTAGACTACCTACAAAACCCACATGACACTAACCAAATAACCACATCAAAGGCTACATGAGTTCAACCTATGAAAACATAGAAAACTAACAACACCACAAGACCAAAGAGGGCCAAGAATACATAGCACCTAAATTATATTTGGCACCCCCATTTCCCTATGTTGGAAATGAAGTAACAAATTGTGGGGGTTTACAATAATTTTTGGAGGACCTTTTTTTCCTCCTATGTACTATGGCCTAAGAAATGTTGTTCAAAACAACATTAATAACCATAGGGGAACATTGTCCCCAATATCAACGGAATAAGATGTTGCATGAGGAGAATCTATCATTGACATCTCGATAGGAGAAATCAAACATAAATGAGCATTATACATATAGCCATTGCCACATCTAGCAACATTATCAAAACATAAAAGATAAAAGAAACCCTATCTAACACTTAAGATCGTTTGACATAAATGCTAGTAGGAAAGCCCTGTAATACCCCTCCATTTTGCTTCTTGTTCAAGTTGCTTTATGCTATGTTTGGTTATAGTTACCTTGCTTCTGGATACATTTTGTTATGATGTTTTGATCGCTACTATTGAGCGACAACTATTATTGTAGGATGTAGTTATCTGATTTTTGTTTTGCATGCATTATGGATTAATGATGTTGTAGAGTTAACATGAGATATTATTATGAGATTATTGGAATTATGATGGAAGTGTCAGTTTCGATGAGTGTATTGGTGAAGAGGACGGTTTCGCATCACTCGCTTACGAGCGCCCTGTGAATCCGTAACTCCTTCTTTACGGTGTGTATTATATGTTGGATATATTATATGATGTCGTTTACTTGGTTGCAGGATTGCAGGTACATGACATCGACTCCACCTGGTTTCACAGGTTTGAGCGTGTCGATCCAACAGTTAAGTTGAATGGGAGATAGTAGCTAGGTAACATGTGTCAAGTTTACACCCTAGCCTTAGTGTGTCGTCAGTTGTGTGTGTCGAGTCATTGTCTGTCTTGCTTTGATGTTATTTAATTCTGAAGCATTCTTGATTTGGAAATAGATATTTAGAATAATTGCATTTAAATCATGTTGATGATTATTTAATTTAAATAATGCAATGTGGATAAAAGTTTATATTTAAATTAATTATTTATATTTAGTTTATTTAATTAATTAAATTTGATCCAAGGGGTTGAATTTAGTTATTAAATAATTAAATTAATTAATTAAACATGATGCAAGAGAATGAAAGGAAATAAAAGAATTAAAATTAATTTTGGAATTTAATTTCAACGTATGAGAATTAAATTAGAAATTGTAATTAAATGTTTATTTGAGAAATTGGTTGCAACTTTGGAAATTAATTTATTATTTGAAATTGCATTTTAAATTGAAAGTGGGTTTTCCAAAAGTGAAATTGAAATTGAAATTCAAATTCAAATTCAAATTCAAATTCAAATATCTAATTTGCTTGCAATGTGAATTAGGGTTGTAAAAATTAAAATTGAAATATTTAATTTGCATGTAATGTGAATTAAGGTTCTATTAGGTATTTTTGATTTATAAAGAATACATGTTTTAATTTTAGGGCAAAAATTTTTTAGAAAAAATACATTTTTACAGCATGGAAGAAATTTTGGAAAATTTGCACAAAGGTTTGAAAAAAGTTTGATTGTAGAATTGATTGAAGGAAAGATTGTTTGCATTTGTTGGATTTTGGATTGGATTCATTGGAGGATTGAAGAAAATTCAGGAAATCCTTGGAGGAAGCTTGCATCAGAAATTCATCTCTTCCTGTAGCTTCTTGTACCAGGTTTTCCTCTTTGTATTTTATTGTTCTTGATTGTTTTCTTTAAAATAGTAATGATTTAAGATTTGTTCATTAAATTTGTTTTAGAAAATAAATTTGATATTAGAAGAAAAGAATTAAACAAATTTACAGCCTTTGCTTGTGAAACTTCTTGAGTGAAAATTGTGAAAACTTCAGTTGAATTTAAATTATTTGGGGAAATCGATTTTGTTGTTATTGAAATCAAACATAGAGATTGAACAATGCATTTAGAATGTTTTTAGAAAATGAAACCTTCTGTTTATTATTAAAAAATGGATTTTAAAATCTGTAGTATAGTTATATTTTTCATGGTAAAATGGTTTGGTTGCGTCACCTATAACTTCACTTTCACAAACTGGGTTGTCCGGAAATTTAAAGGGTTTTTGCATTTTAAAATTTCTTACCTCTATCCAAAAGTCGTAAATACTCAGATCGTAGTTTTTGAGTTATGCTTGAAACATGAGACTGTTGTTAAGATATTTTCTCATGGCTGTTCTGAAAATAAAATAATAATAAATTGATATTTATAAATATTAATATTTTAGGTATTGTTATTATAATATTAAAATATTATTTAATAATATTTTATATTATAATTTATAATACTAAAGTATTATATTTATTTATATTATTTTAAATAAAATTTGTATATTAGATTAGTGGAATTAAAATTATAAACGTATGGAAAAATTATTGTTTATTTTAAAATGGCATGTTAAAGTTTAATTGAAGGAGTTATAGATTTGATTTAAAAAATGCATAATTTAAAATTTAATTGTGGAATTTAAATTCATGTGTAAAAGGTCCAATTATTAATTTGATTTAATTGGAAAAAAATATTTATATTTTGGAAAATTGATGATAAGGAACATTTTATTTTGAAGTAAACAATTTGATATTCTGTAAAGAATAGAAGATATGTTAATGATTAAATATATTTAAATATATTAATTTCTATTTAGTATATATATATATATATATATATTGAAGGTATATATCCATTTGAGAGAATAAATAATATTTTATATTATTTTATTCTGTTGTTTGTAAATTGGGTATTATTAGTGTTCTAAAAGAAATGATTAGTATGTGTAGAAAATGTATAGAGAAATATATATTTTTTAATAGAAGTAATACTTGATTTAAAAAGAAATATTTATTTTGTTAATATGATTGAAGAAAACATATTGAAATGTATATATATATCCATGAGTATTTTCAATTATTAATATGAGATGCATGCAATGTATTATTGAATAGAGATTTAAAAATGGATTGATTAGTGTATATGGAAAATGGATAGAGAAACAATATGTTATTATATTAAAGTGATTGAATGTTTTAAATAGAAAATTGAATGAGATGTAAGATTTGGTTAGGAAATGGAAAGAGTTTACTTGCATGGATTTGTGTCAATTTAAAAGTAAATTAAGAAGTAGTTTTATTGATGAAGCAATCAATTGTGTTATTTATTGATTTCTATTTAGATTAATTAAATCATTGTGATTGGATTATGAAAGAGATATGGATTTAGTATATCCAAAAGTAGTATCTTCCTCATGATTATCTTAAAGGATTTAATTCTCGGTTTTCAGTAAAGGGAAGTAAGTTTAATTGTTTTAGATTTTCAATAATGAAAAGAGAAATAGGGGTTATGATTATTTTAGATGATCTAGTTATCGTGTCTTTGAATTTGTCGACACTACCTATTGAATGAGTATGGATTTAAGAAATCCAAATATTAGATTTGATTGATGACTTGAATGCTTTTGTTGCTATATCATTAAGTTGCATTGTGAGTTTTGGGATTTAGTGTTAGTCCTAAATTATAAGTCTTCCAGAAGAACTTAGATGATAAGGGTTGTTGAATCTTTATGACATCCAATTGTTTTCCCTTGGATAGTGCATTGTGTCTTTTCAGTTTTACTCGATTTTCATGAACGGGGATCTTTGCACCTCCTTGGTTTAGGAGCGGATTATGGGATCCATGTCTCCTTGTATGGAGTGACCTTATTATGTAGTTTCATCTTGTTGCCTCCTATGAAAGGAGTGGACTATGTGTTTGTTGCCTCCAAGATGGTTGGAGTGAGTTCTATTATTTGTATCCTCCTTGTGTTGGAGTGGATTATGATGCCTAGTTGGTATGTACTTGTGGTTCCCTTGGTGGATTGTTTGAGTGTGTGTTGTCGAATAGAAGAGTGGCTTCTATTAGGCGTTAGAGCCCAAAGAGGTACACTGGATAACCTTCAGGAGTGATTTAAACAAGTGATAATTAAAATAATGTACTTAGAAGATTAGGACTAACTTCACATTAATCAAGATAATTTAATCCTCACTCATAGGCACAAGGGCTTGTTTAGACTTGGGATGAGTGAGAAGGCCTGGAATGGCAAGATCAACTATCTAGTTCTTGCGAGAGGTAGTTGATTCCGCATGAGTGAGTATGAGTGCCAGGATTCGGTTGAGGCCACCAGGATTACTTGTGTTGGAGCCTATGAAGAATGCCTAGAGGATATCTCATGACAAACCTTGCGATGACACTCTATCTAGGACAACTGTTGTTAATTGTTTTATGTGTATGGTTCTGTGAACATACTTGATTATTATTATGTATGAAAGCAATGTGACCTATGTCAGTGATGTTGGAGTTGTACTTGATTTTTACTTGTATTGTACTTGAGTTGTACTTGATTCGTACTTATATGGTAATTGAGTTGTACTTGTTAATTCATTTGTTTGGTTATGTCAGTTTGAGTCGGTATGAGTCTGCCTTTGGTTAGAGGCAGTAGAATCTTTTTCCATGTTATTTTGTTACTATCTCCTAGCATGGGGGGTGGGCCTTCGGGTACCACATTGGTAGGGTGGAACATGCACCAAAATCGTTGGGTCCCCATCTATCTTCAGTATTTGGTGGTGAGACATCCAAATGGACAGCTCACGGTTCTTGTTGTAAGTTCTTGCATTGTAATATTTCAGTTTTGTATATGATACTTTATCCCTCTTTTAATTATGAGGTGGATGTTTGTAATTGTAACCTTAAGTACTATTGCCTCATTCTGGAAATGAGTGATGTAACTATTGGATTAAGATAATGTTTATGAGATTGTATCTTGGTTGATTATCTTATTATGTTATGTGATATTCTTATGATGTATGATGGTTATTTCATAAAGTTCATAAGGCTATGGTTATATGTAATATGTATGTGTGGGTTTAAGTAATCCTAACCTTGTAGTCTTAGAGGTTGTTGTTAATTAGTAAGTGAATGTGTATGTTAAATGCACTTTATAAAAAAAATTGGTTCCCTTATGATGTTATTTGCAACTTCCTTTAAGGTTACTTGGCGGGGTATTACAAGCCCACCTTAGGACTAGATATTATCCCTCCACACACAATGCTCGCCCCCATAAGAAAAATAAAAGATAATATTTAGGAGAGAGGGAAAATATGCCTACAAATCCAAGGGGAGAGAATGATGATTATGTGGGAGGTCTATCATTTTGGTCTATTTATATAATGTGTTACTTGTTTTGGAGATGCTAATTTATTTTTATCCCATTATGAGTTTTTAGTATCCCAAAATTATAGATTTGTAATGAAAGTTAAAATTTACATTTCAATATATCATTAAATGATTTTAGATTTTATATTTATATTTATTTATCATTTTTACCCTATAAAGGCTTCTTAATAAACTTCAAAATAAATTAAATAATAGCTAGAACTTAAAATTTTAATAGATTTATATTATTTCTATAAATTTGTAAGTTTTCTACATTCCTTTTATAAGCATTTTCCTTTAGGTTTAAATACTATTATAATTATAATTAATTTTCTAGTTATTAATATGTGTACCCATTTAGGATTGTTTTGACACACTCATTGATATACAAGTAGAGCACCAATTCATCACCTCTCTTGAAAGAAAACCAACCTCAAGAGATTGAGAACCCCATGGTCCCTTTGTGTCAGATCTTGACAATGTTGGATAAATTAGTGATGTTATAGTTGTACTTGTATAAGGGGTTGCTATCAATCAATTAATCATCATGTGGCTATTGACATTAGGAGGTCAGAAAAAAAAAAGATAAACAATTCATAAACAAGATGCTCTAATCACCTATTGCACAAAAATGAACACTTTCAATACTATAAAAAATAGGAGAACTTGCAAACATGAGAAAAGTTATCTATAACATGTTAAAAACAAGATCCTATTGAATAAAAAATCGTAAAATACTTAATACAAATAAAATAATTATGAAATGATGAAAATATGCTTAGAATAACAAATCTTAAACAACTTAATACAAATAAAATGATGAAAAGATGCTTAGAATAAAAAAATCCTAAAGAACTTAATGCAAATGAAATGATATCAAATGATGAAAAGATGCTTAGAATAACAAATCCTAAAGAATGTAATGTAAATGAAATGATGAAAAAATTGATAGATGATAGGTGAAACCCTAGTGCACTAGCCAAAATTGAACCAACCTAATGGGGAAGGCAATGGGGGGACACACTTGCACATTCAAAACCTAATGATTGGGAATGAGATAATAGGAATGGAGATGAAGTATGAAGGAATGGGAATGGTATATGGTAGGATGGGGGATTGAGCAATTTGATGTTATGCATTATGCAGCCATGTAGTGAGTACTTAGTTTTATATAGCATGGGATACTATGCAGTAGGGTATGAGGAACCAAGGTGACTTTGTATCACATGCATAAGATTGACACAATAAACAATAAAGGTTAGTCCAACATCTTGCAAAGTCCAAAATACAAAAATGGTGGGCTTGATGTTGGAAAACCACAAACACACGAGGACTCCCAAGTGTAACACAAGATCGTGATGGATCTTGGTGGGTAAAACATAGGACAACCAAGAAAACACAACCACAAAAAGCCAAGGTATGCCCCTATTTCTATTAGTCAAAGCACACCATGATATGATGGATCATGGTGACCCTGAGAAGGTATAGTAGGAAGCTCAAAAGGTAAACAAAATTCCAAAAGTACCAATCATATATGGTCACATGTTATTATAATAAAATCATATATCTAACTATGACATGCACATAAGGAAAACATATATATTTAAATGTTTAAAGCTGGAAAACATGTACACAAGGAAAAATTATATTAAATATTAATTTTTAGTCATCATGGAAAGTAAGATTGCAAGAAATAAATATATAACATATTATTATTTACAATTCAACCATTCTAAAGTGAATATACATCCAGATTTAAATGTTAAAGATGGAAAGCATGCACATAAGGAAAAATAATATTGTATATCGATTTATATATATATATATATATATATATATATATATATATATATATATATAGTGTAGAATAATTCTCTACACATATACAGAATTGGCATTTATACCAACTTAGAATATTTATTTCAAAAGTTGCATATGTCATCTCAAGCTTCATATGCCATCTCAATATCTATATGCAATGTGCATGTTGAATAATTACACATCAAATCCTAGTAGTTCAATTGATCACATGTCTCCACGCGAGTCCTAAAATTGTGGTGGATCATCAAAATCTAGCCTCCTCATGCCACTTGATGGATGCAAAGTTGACTACACAATAACAAGTCAAACCAAAAATTTGATTAATTAACTCAATATATTTAGTAAATAAATTAGGCCACCAAATAAAAACTTATTTACTATAATTTAGAAATTTCAAATTACCATATTGTTACCATCTCTACTTTACATTACCTCCATTGTTGTTGCTACTTGATTAAGATCAATAGAAAATGATAACATATGTTGTTGGGTGTTTTATTGATTAATTAAAATTTTATATTACCAAGTTATCTAAGTGAAATCACTACATGTTATAACATTTTTCAAAGAAAATTTGTGTTGATATTATAGACTCATTTTTTTTACTTTGACAGGCTACTACCTATACTCATAGTAGCAATCCTAGCATTGTCTAGTTATCATCATAGTAGCAATCCTAGCATTGTCCAGTTGCTATCCATGTTTCCTGGTTTCTAGGATCCAATTTATTCAAGACTGTTTTACATCATTTCCTCCTTGAATACAAATCACTGGTTATCTTAATCTCTTGGATTAGTAACATTGATACTTTGATTTTTGTTCGACATTCAATGTTTACTTAAAATCACAAACATGAAAATTCATAAAATATAAACAAATAAAATTTAAGATTTGAGTTTTAATTAAAGGATAAATAGATTTTACAAGATCTTAAAACTCAAGATAACTTAAAAAACAATCTGTAAGCAAAACAGTGCACAACAAAACCTTAGACAAATAGGCATTCACTATCTCTCAATATCGACAAGGTCATCTTACACTATATGTAGGAGATTGGTGGGGCATACAAAGCGTCAAGGAGGACCAGGACAACTAGGATAAATCCATTCATGTACAAGGGAGATAAACACTTTGAAAAGAAAAATACTAGTTGAGCAGGCACCTCACAAACGCAAACATAATCTTGCAGTCTCCTCTCTGGCTCAGTCGACACAAGATTTTTGAACCCCTAACCATCGTCGACTTGTATTTTTATGGTATGGTCAAAGCATGAGATAACAATTTCTGTGCAAAGGCAGACTTCATTCCAAAACTATTGTTAAAGCCATTAGAACAAAATTAGTTTTAGTCCTCTGGCTGCTATTTTCATTCATCATCTAAATTGGAAAAAGGTCCTATTGCATGTTCAAGGTTACATAATATTTTTTTTATTGAATTAATGTTAGTCAAAGAATATAACCAAAAACAACTCTAAAACAATAATACAAGACATCAACGAGTTGAATCTGCATGTCAACAATAGAAAAAATAGCTAATCTAATAAAAGAATCAAACTATCTAATCAATTATAACAAATAACTGAACTTTTAACACATGACAACCACAAATATACAGTTAGTCCAAGGATCACAAGGACCACTAAACAAACAAAACAATGTAAGTCTAGAGATTACAATCTAAATTTGAACGACCTTTGAAATTGCCTAGAGCAAAACATCTCTTCTTTGTGATTCTGGAGGATATGAAGTTTAATACTATCCAAATTGTTAGAATAAATTAATTATTAAGAAGCAATTTTCCATACACCAGCCGACACAACCGACTTCAGCCATCCACGCCGCTGCTGCGCCTTCACACTATAAATATTGCAAGAAACCCTTTTCTACAGTTGGTATTGTATTAATTGCATTTGAGCTATAAATCAGATGTCTGATCCTGTGTTTAAGCAGCGCTCCAAATCCTGCTCTATTTTGTGTCTTTCATTATGTGTTTCGTTGTGTGTTTCTTTGTTCTATTTTTCATGGTATCAAAGCCATGGTTAGTGATTGTGCAAGCTGTAAAGATTATTGCAGATCGTAGGAGCCATCAAAAAAATCTCTAAGTTGTGTGGGTCGTGTTTATGTGGAATTGAAAATTCTTTGAATGAAGTTCTGTTAAGCAGTTTTTGTGGGACTTTGATTTGAGAATTTGTAGAGCCAAAACTTCATGATATCATATGGCCTGTGAAAGCAAAGTGGAGATTTTTGGTCAACGAGGCTAGTACGTTGTCTGTAGATGCTGTTGAAGTTTCCTGCCGCTTGATTTGGTAAAGTTTGAGCTGTATTTTGGATTTTTTTGTGAAGGTTACTTTGGTGGAGAAAGAAAATCACATACAGGGATAGTGATGGTGTTAAAGATGGTGCTGGTGTTTTTTGTGGCTCGATTTGGTGAAGCCTGTGCTATCTTTTCCTGTTTGTAGTAAAGTTGGGTTTGGAGAGTTTTTGCAATTGAAATGGTGTGAAATCACCTTGTCGATGGGGAAATTTGTGCTTTGAGAGATCGAGGGATTTTACATATATCCAACTTGTAAGAGTTGTGTCCAAGGAAATTGAAGAAATCATTGGGGAAGAAATCCATGAGCCGACCAGCAGAGTTCTAATAAGCATGCATGAAAGGAAATGTTGGTGATGTAATCCTATTTGTAAAAAGTGGTTTGTGTGAATGATAGGATATTCTAGTTTTACCAGCATACCCATGCTCTTTGTTCAAGAGATCAATCCTTTTATGGATTTTGCACCTCAGCTGCTTAAAAACCCAGTTAATTCATTTTACCCTAACGTGGGCAATGTAGATTATCTTGAGGATCCAACATTAAGAAATTGTCATCTTGTGATCTTTGACAATATGTCTTGAAGTTAAGAGTTTGATGAAACTCTCCTTTATATTTGTGTCACAAATTTGCAAAATTTCTTGTTAGTTTGGTTCATAAGAAGTCCAACATCAAGGCACGATAAATTAAATAAATATGTTGTGTGTGTGTTGATAGGGGCTTTATTCTTTTAAGCCCCTATGTTTGTGTGCCTTGAGAGCTTATTTTGTTCTTGCTATGGCTGCTTCTAAGATCTCTAATATTGTGGTTAGTGCAAAATTGAATGGTTCTAGCTATGCAAGTTAGAAATGTGATGGAATTAATTTTACAAATGCAAGGCTTATGGGAGCTAGCAGTAGAAGACAAACTTGCAGATGAAAGTAAGCATGAAAAATGGAATAGCATGGATATGAATGCATGGGCTACCATTTTATTGAAAATTAGTTCAGGGATAATATCTCATGTTCAAGATTTGAAAAACAACAAAGAAAATATGGGAAACTTTGCAAACAATGTATGAAAGAACTAGCAAATTAAAAGTGATGGACATCAGAAGGCAATTAACTTATTTTAAAATGAAAGGAGGAGATAGCATGAAAGATCATATTGCAAAATGTGAAAAACTTAAGAAATCAACTTGTAATGATGAAGGTTGAATATGAAGAATCTGAAATTATAGATTTTTTAATTGAAAATCTTCTAGATGAGTATCATAACTTCATTTGCACATTAGAGCTTACTAAGAAATTTAAGAATATCATACTAGAAGAAGTGTATGGAGCTTTGGTGAATGAAGAGGAGAGGCTTAAAAAGTCCACAAGTGAGTCTAGCAAGAGTTCTCAAGCATTTATGGCCAGAGGCAAATATAAGAACTACAATAAAAATAAATCATACCAAAATCAAGGGAATCAACACATAAATAATCAAAGGCAATGGAATCAACCAAGGGATAATCAACAAAGGAATAGTTTTAAAAAGGAACAAAATGAATGGAGAAACAAAAAAGATCATTCTAAAAGAGAAAAAGATATCAAATGCTATAATTGTGGAGAAGAAGGGCATAAAAGTGATCAATGTCCTAGGAAATCGCATGCAAGAGGTCAAATAAAATTTAATCAAAGAAGGAAAACAAATTTTGCTCAAGAAGATGGTTATTATAATATATTAATATCCGAGCATTAAATACTCAAGGAGATTTAAATAACACATGGTATATTGATTCATGAGCTAGGCAACATATCACTTACAATAAAAAATTCTTTAATTCTTTAGAAGAAATAAAAGGTACAAAGATATTTCTTGGGGATGATAGTTCACATGCAATTGAAGGAATAGGTTCCATTTCAATGAAAGGACATGATGGTAAGAATTTGGAAGTAAAAAATGTGAATCTTGTACCTAATTTAACAAGAAATCTTCTCTCAGTGAGTCAAATAACTCAACATGGTTATAAGGTGGAGTTTTATTCAAATAAGTGTCTAATCAAGAACAATAATGATGGATTCAAAATTGTGGCTAGAGGAGTTGAGAGTGATGACATCTATAAATTTTTAGCATATGTTGATAAGAAAGCTTACATTACTACAAGTTCCTCCATAAGTGAGTTGTGGCATCAAAGGTTTGGTCACTTAAACTAGGCTATCAAAGTTTATCTATGCTTTCAAAGATGAATATGGTTGATGGACTACCTTAGATAAAGGTAAACACAAATGTGCGTACATGATGCATGGTTGGAAAATAATATAGAGACAAGTTTGAAAGGTCTACATGGAGGGCAAGTAAATCTCTTGAACATGTCCATAGTGATTTATGTGGGCCTATGAATCCCCCATCAGAGAGGGGAACTAGGTATATCTTAGCATTCATTGATGATTTTTCAAGGAAAGTTTGGGTCTACTTCCTTAAGCAAAAAGATGAAGTGTTTAGCAAATTTGAAATGTTCAAAGAAGTTGTGGAAAATCAAAGTAGGAATAAGATCAAGAGAATAAGAACAAATAATGGTGGAGAATATGTCAACAATAGGTTCAAATACTTTGGTGAATATCATGGGATCAAAAGAGAAATGAGTAATAGATATACTCCTTAGCAAAATGGTGTTGTTGAAAGGAATAATAGGACCTTAGTGGAAATGGCACGGTGTATGCTACAATACAAGGGTCTCCCTTTGTTTCTTTGGGTTGAGGTTGTCAATAGTGCATCTCATGTCTTGAATAGATCTCCTACAACTTGCTTGGATAAAATCACTCTCGAAGAAGCATGGAGTAGAAAGAATCTAGATGTTAAGTATTTTAGAGTATTTGGATGTGAAGCATTTTATCACATACCAGATGAGATTATCTCGAGAAGAAATTTGATAAGAAGAGTGTTAAGTGCATCTTTATGGGTTATGATGATCAAAGGAAAGGATATAGGTTGTATGATCCTAGCGTGGAGGATCTGTTCACAAGTAGGGATTTCAAGTTTAATGAAGGGTTTGAGGATATGATACAATCCTCTCCTATTTCACAAGTG
>CM021110.1:328959098-329045264 GCA_007115665.2 Sequoiadendron giganteum
TTTTTTATCAATGGTATCCATATTTGCATTATAAATCCACGGTTCAATAGATATGAGTTACATGTATTCAAGTGTATCCTTTACAACTTACATGTATGCATTGTGACTTACGTGTATTCCAATGTATACTTTGTGACTTACATGTTTTCATGTGTATACCTTGTATTCATGCATACAATTTGTATTAATTTTCCTATACTATGTATTCATGTGTATACTTCAAGGCTTACATGTATTTGAGTGATTGTGCTTCCCTTATTCACATGTATGCTTGACTTATATTCACATGTATAATTATTAATTGGTTAGCCCTAGCATTGATCATTGTTATCGTTCATGGTTTGTCTTGAATATTTATTGATTGATCCTAAACAACTTTATTTATTATTATTATTATTAGATTGTAGGAATCAATCGAGTATTTGTCCCCCTAATAACTACAGTGCACTTGGTAAAAAAAATTCATGTGACTGGTGGTGCTAGCACGACATGCCCTCCGATACCATGGGTTTTGGGGGAGACTAGCCCTCGTGACCTCTTTCATGCAACAGGATGCTTTACCCAATCAAGCTAGGCCCCCCACCCCACTAAACAACTTCAATATTTCTAGCAATACTAGTAGAGTTACAAATTACAAAATTGTAGAAATTGAAAAGAAAAGATTAACTATAAATAAATGCACTAATTATTAGCTTGATAATTGATTAAGAATGAGTAAAATATATATATCAAGAGACAAGCCTTCTAAAATGGCAACTGTCGACTAGAAAATAGGCATGCAACTCCATGCAAGATTGCATAAGTAAATAATCATTATTGTAAAAATCTAACAACTAGCAAACTCATCTAAAGGAATATTTTAGGCAAAATATTTTACACTAGCATTTTCATAATCAATGACTTGTTTCCATGCTCACTCCCCAACTGTCAACCAAATTTTTCAAGAAAACCCTTTGATATATTTCTATGTCCATCAGATCAATGGATATAAATATAACCAAAGAATTCCCAATACTTTGAAAGAAATAATCCACCCAAAATTGCAATGGGAGATAAGGAAAATGAACCCACATAGGCATAATTGAATAAAAAACAGTTCACTCTTCACATCTTGGTGAAACCATTGCCAAACTAAGAAGATCTTAAAGAAAAAGAAGAAATATGATCTATATAATATAGAATTAGTACCCACTTTGATGAATATAAAATTGTCAACCATGGGCTTATCATGTTTTTTCAAATTTTGTGAGAAGGCTTATTTAAGATCCTTGAGCAATGTATTTCCTAAGGGAGAGGAGGATAATTAAAAAATGTCTTGACCTTGCTAGACTTGAGGATGATCATATGCTCTTGGTGTGAAAAACTTAGACTTCTCAACTGTCATGTGAATGTTTCTCTTTTCAATTGTTTTGCATGCCACCATAAGGGATCGATTCGGTTGAACGTAGCTCAGAGTGATTTGATGTATTTGAGTGTGAAAGAGGACCATGCCTAGCATAAATGTACCTATCCAAACACATTGAAATAGTTTTTTTGGTCACACGAGTTGTAGAATAAAAGTTGCACCACTTTGCAACTTTACACTGCTTGTATTTGACACTTTTTCCATCAATTGAAAAGTCGTCACCATGGGAAAATGACTCCGAGATTAAAGAAAATGAGAGAGGTTATTATAAAGGGGTCCAGCACAATTATGTAGGCTCAAATAGAGAGTTTGTAAGCATCGTGGTTTTGGATTAATAGTCGGTCAAATATTGCAACCATTTTACACTTTGGACCCTTAAGGGATCGAGTCGGTTGAACGTAGCTCAAAGTGATTTGGTGTGTTTAGGTGAAAAAAAGGACCATGCCTAGCATAAATATACCCATTTGGATGTGTTGAAAAAGTTCATTTGGTCACACGAGTTGCAGAATGAAAGTTGCACCACTTTGCAACTTTACACTACTTGCATTTGACACTTTTTCCATCAAGTGAAAACTGGACACCATGGGAAATGACTCCAAGATAACAAAAAATGAGAGAGGTTATTGTAGAGGGGCCCAATGCAATCCCGTAGGCTTAGATGGAGAGTTTGTAAGCATCAAATTTTTTGAGTAACAAACCGTCAAAGATTGTTGGCCTTTCGCAATTTGGACCCTTAAGGGATCGAGCTGGTTGAACATAGAATAGAGTGATTCAGCATGTTTGGGTGTGAAAGAGGACCATTCATAGAATAAAAATACTCATCTGGATGTGTTGGAACATTTTTTTTGGTCACACAAGTTGCAGAATGAAAGTTGCACCACTTTGCAACTTTACACTGCTTGCATTTGACACTTTTTCCATCAAGTGAAAACTCAACACCACAGAAAAAAAACTCTGACATGACAAAAAATGAGAGAGGTTATCGTAGAGGGACCCAAAATGATACCATATGCTCAGATGGAGAATTCGTAAGTGTCACGGTTTTTGAGTAACAAGCTATCAAAGATTGCTACTCTTTTGCAATTTTGACCCTTAAGGGATCGAGCTGATTGAACGTAGTTCAAAGTCATTTGGTGTGTTTGGGTGTGAAAGAGGACCATACCTAGCGTAAAACTACCCATCTGAATGTGTTGGAATAGTTCGTTTGGTCACATGAGTTGTAGAACAAAAGCTACGTGACTTTGCAACTTTACACTGCTTGCATTTGACACTTTTTCCATCAAGTAAAAACTCGACACCATGGGAAAACGACTCCGAGATTAAAAACAACCGAGAGAGGTTATTATAGAGGGGCCCAACACAATCTTGTAGCCTTAGACGAAGAGTTCGTAAGTGTCATAGTGTCTAAGTAACAAGTTGTCAAATATTGTTGCCCTTTTGCAATTTGAACCCTTAAGGGATCAAGTCAGTTGAACATAGCTCAGAGTGATTCGACATGTTTGGGTGCAAAAGAAGACCATTCCTAGGATAAAAGTACCCATCTGGATGTGTTGGAATAGTTTATTTGGTCACACGAGTTGTAGAATGAAAGTTGCACCACTTTACAACTTTACACTACTTGCATTTGACACTTTCTCCATCAAGTGAAAACTAGGTCCACCATGGGAAAACGACTCTAAGATAAAAACCAAGAGAGGTTATTGTAAAGGGGCATAACGTGATCCTATAAGCTTAGATGGAAAGTTCGTAAGAATCACCATTTTTGAATAATAGGCCATAAAAGATTCCTACCCTTTTACAATTTAGACCCTTAAGGGATCGAGCCAATTGAATGTAGCTCAGAGTGATTCACAATGTTTGGGTGTGAAAGATGACCATTCCTAGCATAAAAATACCCATCTAAATGTGTTGGAACAATCTGTTTGGTCACACGAGTTGTAGAACGAAAGTTGCATCACTTTGCAACTTTACATTGCTTGCAATTGACACTTTTTCCATCAAGTGAAAATTGGACACCACGGCAAAACGACTCCGAGATAACAAAAAGTGAGAGAGGTTATTGTAGAGGTGCCCTACATGATCTCGATGCCTTAGATAGAATTCTCGTAATTGACACAGTCTCCGGGTAATAGGTCATCAAAGATTGTTTCCTTTTGCAATTTGGACTATTAAGGGATTACATTGCATGAATTACAAATGTTTAAGGGCAGCAATAAATTTCAAAATTTGATTAAATATTGTGTGGTATGTGTTAGAAACCAAAATCAGACATGCAAACCTAAACACCTTCCACAAAAGAGAAAAACAATACAAAAGAAGAGCTTTGCATGAAGATGTGCAAATTGATATATTTAGGAATTCAATATTACAATGAGATGATTTTCTTTATAAAAGAAAAGTATGCAACCTTAAAACAGCTCAACTAAATAAAGCTTACCTATTAATTAAGTATAGTTATGCAAGTCTAATTAAATATTAATTATATTAACACTCCCCCATAAGTGCAACTTAGGGAGACTAAAAAAGCATGCACTTAAAACTAAGATGAATGCAAGAAAGCATGAATGGGTCTCGACAACAAGGTTTGATGAGGTACCCATGTACAAATGCAATAATGAGGTAGAGAAGGAAAACCCAGTGGGACAACCCCCCCTACAATGAAATGACTGCTGCAAAGAAGCATTGGAAGAACACTGTGGAGTAACACTAGAACCGCAATCCGAAAAGCAAGGAAAGATACTTTTGTCTACAAGAAACCATATCAGAATCATAATAATGCAATAGCAGACCTGATGCCACGGAACACTCAAAAACACCAAACTGGAATAACCTTGGAATCCATAAAGCAATAGTAGATGATATGATGATGACAAAATCTACAAGCCATGAATCTCGATGTCAATGCCAAATTGAGACTAAATTTTTTCCATGGGAACAAGTACCATAAAGACTCAGGAACATTAACCACAAATTTAGTGGCCCTCAAACTGAGATGGATTTGAAATGAATCTGATATGTGTCAAGCTAAGACAAAAAAGTGGCCAAAAGAAACTAAGAAACCAGATTACAACCCATGCGAGTTGCCATCAAAATACAATGTAGATCAAAGTGCATGCACACTCTAATCAGATTATTATGCGAGAAACCCCCCTGATGGAGCTTTATATCAGTTCATTTATTACAATACCCAATGACTGAAAAAGGAGAGAATGTCTAAACATTCATAAAAATAAAATTAAAAAAGACCCAATATTTGTGTAGAGGACTAAACCAGCTTTCCAATGCCGCAAGAATGGGGAAAAAAGGATCACTGAGTCAAAAGATATGCCCTCTAGAGTGAAAACTGAACATCTATCTTCAATAGGAAAAAAATCCCACCAAATAGAAAAATATCTGAAAATAAACTATACCATGACAAAATTGGGCTCGCCAGCTTTCCGACGATATCTCGTTTCAAAAATTTTGCCTTCGAGATCAAAAGTTATGATAAAATGAAAAAAAAGACCTTTAAGAGGGCAATTCAAGGTACTGCAAGACTAAACAGGCACAAAATTGGAGCTCATTTCGGCCTGGCCCATGATCTGCCATATGACCATAGGCGGGGCTAGAGAAAAAAAGAAACCTGTCACTAGGTAGGTGGCGAGCGGGAGGGTGGAGCTGAGGTGGTGTTGCTCCTAGCGCTGACGATGGTGGAGCCCCCTGCAGGATAGCCCGCATACATCAATGTGACCGAGGCAGAGGGCGGAAGGGGCGCGGGAGTGGAGGAGATCGGCAGAACAAGAGTGGGGCCGCTGACCGGAGCGGCCGGTGAGTGGCCACCTGGTGGCTGCCCGGTGGTGATGACCATTTAAACTGAAGGTGCAGGCTTGCCTGCACAAAATTGATTTTAAAAAAAAAAAAAATTTAAATCCACGCCTTGTGAAGCATGCCAAGGAGGTCGTACGGCTTCCCTGGAAAATTTGTTTTGCCTTCCAGATCAATTGGTCTAAAATTGATGAAATGAAGGGCATTCTTAGGGTTTTTGGCCACTGCAAACACGATGGTGACCTCTGTTTGTGCTCAAAATGCTCCAAAAAATCAGCTATCTCCAGAGCTTCCCAAAAAACATCAAACTTGAAACCCTCACAGATATGGAAAATGATGACCAAAATCTAGAAAATAAAAGTCAATCCTGACTTTTTCCAGCACTCTGAATCAAATGGAAATGCCCGATCTAATCCAATACATTGCATAATTGAACTCAAGGCATGATACCCTTGAGGAACCCCGAATGAACTCTGCAATGATTTTCTCCAAAATTTGAGAAGGGGTTGCATGTCAAGGCTCTGATACCATGTTAGAAACCAAGATCAGACATGAAAACCTAAACACCTTCCACAAAAGAGAAAAAAATTTAAAAATTAGAGCTTTGCATGAAGATGTGCAAATTGATATATTTAGGAATTCAATATTACAATGAGATGATTTACTTTATGAAAGAAAAGTATGCAACCCTAAAACAACTCAACTAAATAAAGCTTACTTATTAATTAAGTAAACTAATTATTACCTAAGCAAAACCTAAGTAAAGTTATGCAAGTGTAATTAAATATTAATTACACTAACAGTATGAAATATGTATTGTGCAATGTCAGTATAACACACCTTCATGAAATGTATTACTTAAAAGAAAATCTAAATAACAAAAATAAAAGTTACAACTATCCTCCTAAACCATTCCATGGTTCTCTAATCCCAAGGAATCTTGCAAATTATGCTCTCAGATCTTATTATTGCTGCACATTAACCTGCAAAGATTGACAACTCAATATATGAGATGCTACAATGAAGTCTACATGCCAATGTTTTTGGATTTTTGATATTTGATGCATGAAAATTAAATGATCCTATGATGAAATGATACTAAAATCTAAATGCTAAAATTGATGATGATATTCAAATGTAAATGCTAAATGGGAGATGGAATGAACTAAACTATCCAAAATGAAAATCCCATTATAACACTAAAATGATCTAAAATGCAAAACTAAGCTAAAATGCTCTCCAAATTCTCTCACAAATGCACTAAAATTCAACATCATAAGCTTGTCCAAATCTTCATGTTCAAAAGTTGTAGCAAAGGATCCTATTTATAGATTTTCTAAGTCTCGAGGTGATGGGGCAACAATGGACGGTTGGGAATCATAGAGAAAAAGAAACCATGTGTCTCAGTTAGTTCCAAATTGGTTGCAAATTTGTTGAAGATATTTCATATTTTTCAATTTATAAAATTTATTTTTTGTGAGACACACGATGAGGTGGTAGGTGAGTTGGAGGTGGTTAGAGGAAAGTTGTAGAAATGTAATAAATTAAATTAAAAATTCAATTTAAAAGGAGATGGTAAATTAGCAAAATGGTAAGTTAATTCATTTGTGCATTTTAACAAATTTTAGAAGAATATGCCAATTTGAATTTAAAACTTCAAATTTAAGAGGGAAAGGGAAACCAATTAAGTAACAAATTTATCTATTTGTTCATTTAATTAATTTTTAGAAAGAAGGTGAATTTTGGAAAAGAAGAATCAGAATATGAACCATATAAATAAAATATTCAATTTATTTATAATAGTAGAGGAAAATAAGAATATTAATCAAATAACAAGTATTTAATTAATATGATGCTCTAGACCATTTTTGTGTGCATACAAATATCATTACAAATGTTTATGTGAGTAGATGATATGCTATATTGATATTGATATATAATCATTGGGTTAATTTATTTTAATAAATGAAGTTTTTATAATAAGTTAGTTAATTGGTGCCAGTTATAATAGGGGGAGAATAAAAGAAGAAGAAAAATGATTGATAACAATCAATGGTTATTAAAATCACTATATTAATAATATTATGTTTACAATAAATGAGATTTATTTGGTAGTCATAATTCTTATGTTTGTGCTACAATTGTTTAATATGCTTCACACACCATTCGGAAACCCACGTGCTTGTACTTGTAGGCATAATGCTTTATCAAAACTATTAAGTGGTGATAAAAAATCATGAGAAAAAAATCAAACTATATGAATTCCAACACCCCACTTAAATCAAAAATTGAATCAATGTGCCCCATTTTCATGTACACAAACTCAACTTATACGATTCTCTCATAATAACCAAAAATATGATTCGAGGATGCCTTAGGTACTTTGTTCTCACAGATATTTTACAATGTCACTCATACATTCAAGATGCTCTTATAAAATGTCCACATCATAGGTGTTCATGATGAGGTTAAATTCAAATGAATAACTTGAAATTCCCCCACTAAGCTTCAAACACACTTTTATAATGGTTTAAAATCAAAATTGTGATTTGTCAAGATCATCAAAATAAGGATGTTGCATTTCTTTTTTGGCTAAGATTCTCTTGGATGTCTCTACTCTTTATTGTGTCAAGTATTGCCTCATGGTTAGATGCATGAACCTTCCACAAGGTCTTTTTCAAAGGTCTACCCCCATATTTTGTCAAATGAACATTGAATGCCACGACAAGGTTCGAGTAATGAAGAATTTTTTGATGCATGTCAAAGTCCTAAAACAACCAAAATTTACCTTCTAAACCATGTTCCAATAACAACAATTGAGCTTGTAGGGTATTCGATGTTTTCTCCATCTATAACTGGGGCCTCCAATTTTTTTGGCCTCAACACAGTGACACAAATAATAATCCATTCCCTCTTCATTGTCTTCATCTGCAATAACTCCATAAAAATGCCCTGCGTTAATATGTGTAGCAAATTAGATGAAATTAGTCAACATTACAAATACAGTACAAAGTAAGATAACAATAGGAATTTCAAAAACTATGCAAGTAGATATATTACCTAGTTGAACTAGATCTGATATGTGGTCAAAGTCAACCGATAATTCTATATATGTTAGTTCCAATGTTGTCGAAGGGAAATATGTGTGAAGTGGGCTAAGATAACTTAACGACCATTTCTCAACCCACTCATTTGACTCACAATCATCCTAGGCTTGCATTGTACATAAAGAACAAAATCATGCCATCTTCTGCATATGGATACTCCATGAACCTGCATTTGAGCTAAGGAAAGAGTGTAGCTAACTTGACCCTATCAATGTACAACAATCCTCATATGGTTCAATTTTAGTATCATCCATCAACCAAAAAAATCTATGAACTAAAGACGTAACTTCATTACTTGGACCCATCGAAGCATTACACCACTTGACGATTGATTTTGCATCTGTCAACTTTGCATTGTCTTACTTTAACTCTTCTCGTGCTAATGCTCTTTTGACACATGCTCCTGCACCATCATGCTCCCCCTTTCCATGCCTAACCTCACAAAAGTTTCATGCATATACTAAACATTTGTAATGACATGCATCCTACTCAACCAGTAGAACATGCATGAGTTATTGAACTATGTTGCATAGTTATCTGACCATATTATATGCCAACCATATGCTATGCCCCTCTAAGCCAAATCACTATATAACAACTAGAAGCAAGCTTGCACGAACTCTAGGGAATGTGTGCGATCATCACTAATATAAAAGTGATACTCCCTTAATACCTTCCTTTGGTCCTCTATACTATCAGCTACATGAATGAATTCTATGTGCACAAATATTGAAACCTATGTGGAGTTGTAATATTGTGACTCCACCTCATGTTATGGCTATAGAGTTTATTTCTTTGCAAAGTCGACCATTAAAACTATGTTTCCAACTGGAAAGGTGTCCTTTCATAACTTGAATTGCATGTCCAACCATCAAGCTCTATGGGTATGCCTTGTATACTCATACACTATATTGTCATGAAACAACATAAACTAATACATTGGAATCTTCTCAATAAACAAATCACACATTTTTGCTTGATTACCATCTTTTGTAATGTATTCCACTATTTTATACTTCCTGAACTCTACTAGTTGATTTCCCACCTCATGTGTGCTTTCCATATGTTGACATACTGGCATACGTATCAAGCCACCACAACACTAATGTGAACCATCCAAGCATAATTTCTTGTAGAATATTTAGCCATCCTCTATTTCACATAATTTTTTTGATAAGAACTCTCTTGAAGATGTTGGTGGGGCATGTATTCCACAATCCTGCAAAACATCGTTAGTATGTAAATCTAAACATATAGAATGATAAAAATCATAATGGTTAGAGAACTCAATATGTAGTCTACAACAACAAGTAGTGCATGTGTGATTTATCTTGACATAAAAAGGTTTAAGCATTTCAAAATATCTTTAACAAATTTGAATTTGAGGATAATCCTATTGAAATTTACCAAAAAATTGGGTTTGAGTTGTATCTAAAAAATGCTTTGGATGTGACTCACGATTCCGACCACTGATTCTCCTTCTTACCACATCCATTTGATTCAGAGATGGCCTTGTGTTATTCTTCCAATAGTATTCAATTAGTGTTCTCAATTCTTCAACAACTGGTTTATCTTTTTGTGGGAGCCTCCTCGAGAATTCCTATAATTCATTTGAATTGGTGCCCTCAATTCTTTGCCGCCTTTGAATGACTCTTGATAAAGTTTTTCTATTAATTCTCAATTGTTCACTCATCTTTCTAATGAGACGAGATCTCCTTGTTTGAATACTTACCAAAGTTGATGTAATGACAAGTCAGGTGACATTACTATCCTTTGAGTGTGAGGTCTTACCCACACTCTCATAAGCATCCATTAGATTCTTCATAATAGTGCTTTCACTTGAATCATTCGATGTTCTCAACCCAAGAATCTTCATGATGTGTCTATAATTTATACCCTACATCATTTCAACAAATATTTGACATCCTGTGGTCTCATTTAGCCTTTCAAAAAACAATTTTCAAATCTTATTAGCATATCTTCTACAAGTGCATTCTAAAATATTATCTTCCATGTGCTAAAAAATATTCTCATCGATATTAATCAAATACTTTGGCTTTCTATGAAAAATTCTAGGTGATGTTCTCCTAGGTACATACATCTCAACATTAGGAATTTCATCAATATTTAAGTTAGGTGGGCTAGATCGCATACCTTCAATCGAGGGTGGAATAGACGATATACCTTAAGGTTGACATGGGGATGATGGCGTACCCTCTTTTCCAAATCTAAGTGATGATGTACTCTCAACTTGAGATGTGGTGGATGGTGTCCCTTCATATTCATCTGCGGTAGATGGTGTCCTTCCATATTCACTTAGAGTAGATGGTGTCCCTCCATATTCACTTGTAGTAGATGGTGTCCCTCCAAATTCACTTGTGGTAGATGGTGTGTCTCCAACTATGGTATTCAAATCTATCTTAGCACGATGCTTTCACATTCATTTCCTTTGTTTTTCCAATGCTATTTATCTTTCTGATGTTTGAGGTTCCTCTTCAATTGGCTTGTTTTCATCAATAATATCCAATTTCTTCTTCTAATGATATTCCCTCATCCATTCTCTATTTTTTCCTTTATTAGTTTCATAATCTTCATCTGTTTGTTTATTCCTTCTTCGTTTCCTTGACATGGTAGATAATTTTACCTATAGCATGGTAATGAGACAAAGATTAGTTCCTAAAAAATGAATCCATACAAATAAATGAAATATATGTCATTCAAGGCTTCATACAAAATACTTACAATCATCCTATAGAAGAGTATTTCTAGCATAGGAAAAGGTGAAATGAATTTTTTAGATGGAATGCCTTAAATAAATGTGGTCATGTGGCATGCCATGATTGCAAGATAGGCTCAAAATGGAAGCATGGACAAGGCATGTGAATTTTTTGAAAATAATCTTTTCCTAGACATGTATGCAAAATATGGTAGCATTAAAAATCTTGTGAGCTCACTAGCTTACCAATGTGGTAGGATTGACAAGGTAGGTGCGGCATAAAAAAATGTGTCATAGAAATTGGGTCTCACAGTGATGTACATGCTTCTATTTTGAGCCTATCTTGCAATCATGGCATGCTACATGACCACATTTCTTTAAGGCATTCCATCCAAAAAATTATGAGAGCATTGGCAAGCTAGCGAACTCACTAGCTTGCCAATGTGGTAGGGTTGAGAAGGTAGGGGCAACATGAAAAAATGTCTCATAGAAATGGGGTCTCACGGTAATGTACATCAACTTGAGACCCCATTTCTATGATGTAATTTTTCACACTGCCCCTACCTTGTCAACCCTACTACATTGGCAAGCTAGTGAGCTCACTAGCTTGTCAATGTGGTAGGGTTGAAAAGGTAGGGGCAACATGAAAAAATTCCTCATAGAAATGGGGTCTCAACCATGATTACATCACTGTGAGACCCCATTTCTATGAGGCATTTTTTTATGCTACCCCTACCTTGTCAACCCTACCGCATTGGCAAGCTAGTGAGCTCACTAGCTTCTCATTGCTACCACATTTTGCATACATGTCTATGAAACCATTATTGTCAAACAATTCACATGCCTTGTACATGCTTCCATTTTGAGCCTATCTTGTAATCATGGCATGCCACATGACCACATTTATTTAAGGCATTGGATCCAAACAATCATGAGAGCATTGGCAAGCTAGTGAACTCACTAGGTTCTCAATGCCACCACATTTTGCATACATGTCTATGAAAAAATTATTGTTAAACAATTCACATGCCTTGTCCATGCTTCAAATTTTAACCTATCTTGCAATCATGGCATGCCACAAGACCACATTTATTTAAGGCATTCCATCCAAAAAATCATGTGAGAATTGAGAAACTAGTGAGCTCACTAGCTTGCCAATGGAGACCCCATTTCTTGGACCCATTTTTTCAAACATGCCACTACATTGCCAATTTCACCTCATATATTAAACCCTCAACCCTCAATTCTCAACCCTCAACCCTTAAACCCTTAAACACTCAACCCTAAACCTTGAACCCTCAAACCTCAACCCTTAAATCCTAAAGCCTTAAACCCTCTACCCTTAAACCCTTAAACCCTTAAACCCAAGTAAAATCTCTACCCTAATCCCTCAAACCTCAACCCTTTAACCCTAATCCCTCAACCCCTTACCCTCTACCCTATACATTGGACCCTTAACCCTATACCCTCAATCCTCTACCCTCAACCTTAAACCCTAAACCCTTAAACCCTCTACCCTATAAATTAAACCCTCAACCCTCAATTCTCAACCCTCAACCCTTAATCCTTCAACCCTCAACCCTTAAACCCTAAACCCTCAACCTCTATACCCTCTACCCTATACATTGGAACCTCAACCTAATCCTACAACCATATACCCTCAAACCTAAACCCTAAACCCTCTACCCTCAACCCTAAACCCTTAAACCTTCTACCCTCTACCCTCAACTCTAATCCCTCGACCCTATACCCTCAACCCAATACCCTAATCCATCAACCCAATAGGTCCTCCACCCTAATCCCTCAACCCTATACATTCAACCCCTATCCCTTTATCTATATCTATACATCTTACCTCTCTCTCCCTCCCTCTCTCCTACCCTCTCTAATTATCTCTATCTAGCCTCTCCCTCTTTATGTGTACCTCTCGCTTAATCATTCCCGCCACTCTCACTCCCTCAATCTATCTCTCTATCTCCCTTAGACTACCTCTTCATCACTTCCTCTCTCTCCCACTCCATCTCTCTCTCTCAGGTTTCTCTCTAGCACCCTACCTAGGTAACTCTCTCTCTCCCCCCTCTCTATCTATCCCTCCCACCCTACCTAGATAAGTCCCTCTCACTCCACCTCCCTCTCTCTCAAGTCACTCCCTCACACACCCTATCCCTCTCTCAAGTCACTCTCACACTCCCTCTCTCACTCCCTCTCTCCCACTCCCTCTCTCTCACACTCCATCTCACTACCTATCTCTCAAGTCTCTCCCTCTCACCTCTCCTCACACTCTCAAGTCTCTCCCTCTAGCACCCTACCTACATAACTCTCCCCCCACTCTCTCTTTCTCCCTCTCTCCCTCCCATCCTACCTAGCTAATTCCCTCTCACTCAAACCCCTTCTCTCCCACTCCCTCTCTCTTAGCCTCTCGCCCCCTCTCTCTGTCCCACCCTACCTAGACAACTCTCTCTCTCTCTCTCTTAATTCATCTCTCCCTCTAAATACATACATAAATACATACATACAAGCATACATGTACATATGTACGTATACAATATTACATACATACATACATATAGGCATACATACATACATGCACTGATACATACATACATAAATACATACAGGCATGCATACATACGCACATACAAGCATATGCATACATGTACATACAAACATACAAATATGTAAAAATACATTCAATAGAGTAGCATTTAACATAAAACAAGACAACATGAGCGCATTATAACGTGCTCGCATTATGTCTTGCTAGACATGTCCCACACAAACACAAAAACCTACTCAAAACTAAGATATAGTGCGAGCGAGTTATAAAGCGCTCGCGTTATATCTTGATTGGGGAATCCCCAAGCATTGGGCTTGGTATTTGCCTTGGAATACCAACCCAAAGGCTTGGAGGTCCTTCCCAATGACCAAAGACGTGGTTTTGCAAATTTTACAATATTTTGCATAATCGGGTTTGTGCTCATTGTCAAAATTGCATGTGTTTCAATGTCGAACAAATAGAACACTTAGGTAATGTTAGGCTCTCTCTTAGCTATCCAATGATGTAATTTTTTTCACTTTTTGACAATGTTAAGCCCTTGATCTATAATTTCTCTTGTTTGTGTCTCTCTTTTGGCAAAAAGCAGTGTTTGGTGTTTTTATCGTTTTAAATTAACTATTCATCGAAATTTAAAATAAATTAAATTTTTAGAAACTAGACTACATACTACAAATATTAAAAAAAATTCAATTAGTTTCCAAAATTTGTAGGGGTAGCACAGCCAAAATTTTGTTTTTCAAGAAGTGTCCACTTTGAAAATTAGTTAAAAGTAAAATACTCATTAAAAATTATTAGAAAAATCATGCATCAACTACATACTATTAGCTAATTTCTCACTAATTTTTTTTTTTTAAATACTAAAAATAAGTTCACCATGCTATGTTTGCACAAAAGTTACCATGTTATATTTTTTTGACAAAAACAACACCAATTTTTGTGGGTCCCTCTTTTGAACCCCTTAATCTCAACCATTTTCAAAATAAATTAGTAGTTTAGAAAGTAGACTTGGAGTACTACGATCCTCATTTTTGTTGTATCTAAATTTGTTGAGTGTAACTATCCTCAATTTCATGTCCAAGGTAAGTATTTCTTGATTTTAGAAAAAAAAAAGTGGCCACTTAAGCCCCCTTTTTGGCCCCCCATATTTTTGCAGTTACCCTATGCTTATAGGGTAATTTATACTCCATATGGCTTTTTTTAGACCCAACAATAGAGGAGAGAATGGGAAAATTGTTTGAAAGGGTAGTAGAATAACCAACTTTAAATTGAATACCAGAAGACTTGCACTAACTACAGGCTAAGAGAAACATAAAACCTATCAATCCCTGCTAAAGTTTCTATCATATCCAAATCTATAGTTAGACCAAGTATGCCAGTTATGGAAATGGCATGAGTATTTGTTATGAATATGATCTATCACCCAAATAGTATTACGATAATTCAACCATTTATCAAATTCCTCACTACTTAACTTAACATGACTACTCCAACTTCAATCTATGGAGTTCTCAACCATATTAAAGTCACCTCCAACAACCCAATCTATGTTAGACAAATTATTGGAGATCCAATCTCATAGTAAGAACCTCTCTTTTGCATTTTTAGAAGCATAAACTAAACAAAAACTAGTTTACTATCCATTGATAAATGTCAAGAGCCACACACAATTATGTGAGGGGTCCTCCCCTTTATCAATATTTTTTTTATAAATCCATGAAGATACACATAAAATATCCCCCCTCAACCTTCTCTATGGGGTGTATGGAGAAAAAATGCATCTCTTTATACATTACATAGAGAAGGCACAAGACACAAACCATTGAGCTTAATCTATTGGAGAAACAACTATCAAATTTCTAAGGTTACATAATAATGTTTTGGTAGATTCTATTAGATGAGATATTATTACATATATAGAAAAAATAGATGTTTAACAGTCATATTCTAATGTGCATAAAAAAATAGAAACTTTAAGGATTTACTAGAATGTTCTCTTTGAATTGCTTCTCTGATTTCACAACTATAAGTTATGTCTAAAAAGGAACTAGAAAACTAATTTTCAGCTGAAACAAATTATATCCTATATCTCTTAGTTACAAAAATTCAATGATTATCCTATGTTTGATATAGATACAAAGAATCATTTAATTTATGGGAGGATAGATCTCCTTTATTTTTAAGATTAAATTATTAAAATTATTATTTTGGTTGCTTGCATCGATGATTTTTTTTATTCCTGTTAAGATAAATATTTTGTAATATTTTCATATAATACAACTTTATATTCTTTGGTATTGTACAATACTTAATCTCTAATATTTGATGTCTTCATGATTGTTGCTCATTTATGTAATCTTAACTTTGCTCTATAAATTTAGAAAAAATAAATAAATTAGTTATGTTTCACCTCTCCAAATAATTTCACTTTTGAATCCTTATCTTTTATCATCCAACTGACCTTGCTCCACTCTGCTTTTCTAATTTTTTTTATATTGAATCAAAGCAATTTAAATGAGACTTTGAAATAAATACATTTCAATCTATCCAAGGTTCTCAGATGGTACAAGTTGTGGCAATTTGGGGTATTGGTGGTTTTGGCAAGGCCACTCTTGCAAAAGAAATTTACACCAAAATATATCTGCCAATGGAGAGTTCCAATTTTGTTTTTGGTGTTCGAGATGTGGTAACCAAAGGCATGCTGCCTAAAAAGCGGGAAAAACTCCTCAAAGACCTCGGTGTGGAAATTGACAATATAGAGGAAGGGAAGACAATTATTCTGAGGTGTTTGAGATCTATTACGGTGCTCATTGTTCTAGATGATGTGGATCATACACACTAACTTGATGCTCTATTTCCCATAAAGGACAGTCTATGTGAAGGTAGTCTCATAATTGTTACTACACGTGATAATGAAGTCTTGAAGTATTGGGGTATCTCCCCTGTATACAGAATGAAAGCATTGCATCTATCTCATACAAAGCAACTTTTTTGATGACATGCTTTTTCAAAATCCATTCCACTAGATGGCTTCAAGTAGCTTGTTAAAGATTTCATAAAGCTATCCAACGGATTACCTCTGTCTTTGAAGGTATATGGAGCATATCTTTATGGGACCTCCCATGAATATTGGGAGTGTCAGTTGAATAAGATCTTGAGAATATTGCCACTGTTGAAAAATAGGATAAAATTTGTAATAAAAATATGTAGATAAACTCATGCATCCAAATTAACAGAGTAATAAATCACATCTTAAACTAGATTACAAAAGATGCAAACCATAACTCAAGCATTACGTGGAGAAACCCTTGCGGGAAAAAACTCCACACCCAAAGAGATCAAAGACTTATGTTAATCCTTCAAATTAGTTACATCAATACAACTTCTCCCTCTAAATCACTGCACCACTTCATGGCTTCAACAACCTACAACTTAACTTATTTTCTCTTCAACTCAAGCACTAAATATATAGGCATGAGAGAAAACATAAATCAAGAATGGTTTCCAAAACCATTTAGTCATAAATCACAAACAAAAGAAACTTTCTCTTCCAACTTGTGATTTTATCCATTTTTTTAGTAATGTGCACATTCGCCTATAAAAACTATTTTATCTTTTTCCAAACTCACATTTATCTTCCCCTTTTTTTCACGCTCTTTCTAATTTGACAATTAAAACACTTTGGAAGTTTTCATAGTTGCATTTAGCAACTTTCATGACAACTAAAAGATAAATACAAATTTCCAATTAATAATAAAAAAAACATGGCAAGGTTGAGACACTTTCTCAACATTCTCCCGCTTGTCGAACACCTTGCAAAGAGCATAAAGGGAAATGGAATAAATCAAGATTTAGAAGACATGAGGCCCATGGCCTCTCTACACCAACTAAATTTTTTTGTGCTCACAAATTTAGTAAAAGAATTTGGAACATTCTCTACAATGTCTACTTTCTATAACATGACTTTACCACTCTCAAATATTTCCCAAACAAAGTAATACTAAACATCTATGTGCCTTGTGCATGGATGATACATTGGGTTTTTAGCCAAACAAATGGCACTTTGAATATCACATCCAATTCTTACTTGTTTACACTAAAAGACAATACCTGAACACAATCTCTCTAACCACACTACCTCTTTACAAGAATGTGTTGGAGCCATGCACTCTACTTTTGTAGTGGACAATGCAACTACAAGTTGTCTTTTGCTCATCTCACTAACTACTCCTCCAAAAAAGTAAAGACATAGCCAATTGTAGACCTTTTGCAATCTAGATCACCAACAAGATCTAAATCAACAAAACCATTCAAATCAATCACCTTACTCATATCATAAGATCCATGATAATAAATACAATGATTATAAGTCCCACGTAAATATTTGAAAACCCTTTTCACATAAGTCCAATGTTCTTTACCAGGATTTGCCATAAATCTACTAAGAACTCCCACTGCTTGGGCAATATTAGGTCTTGTACAAATCATAGCATACATAAGGCTTCCTACAACACTAGCATATGGAACTTTATACATCTCTTCAAGTTCATCATCTATTTTAGGACATTGCTCTAGAGATAGCTTAGTGTCAACTAGAAAGGGAATACTGACTGGTTTACAATCATGCATGTTAAAACACTGTAAAATAGTGTTAACATACTTCTTTTGATTTAACCATAATTTTATGTTAACCCGATCCCTATTGATCTCCATACCCAAGATATATTTTGCAGCCCCTAAATCGTTCATGTCAAAAGTACCAGATAATTAACTCTTAAGTTCCCTAATCATTCCCTTATCATTTCCAATAAATAACATATCATCAACATATAGCACAATGATTAGTAATTGATCATCAATTAATTTAAAATAGAGACAATGATTTGCTTCACTTCTAATAAAGTCATGATTCAATGCAAAAGAATCAACTTTTTGATACCACATTCTTGGTGACTGCTTCAAATCATACAAAGATCTCTTTAACCTGTAAACTAAATGTTCTTGTCCCTTCACAATAAAATTATCAGGTTGTTTCATAAATATTTCCTCATCAAGATCCCCATATAAGAAAGCGATTTTAACATCCATTTGCTCTACTTCCAAATCAAAAGCACAAGAAATAGATAAAATGAATCTAATGGAGGTTAGTTTATCCATAGGAGAAAAAATCTCACCAAAATCCACTCCCTCAACTTGAGAGTAACCTTTTTCCACTAACCGGGCCTTGTACCATTCCAACTTACCATCTGCTTTAAATTTCTTTTTAAACACCCATTTACATCCAATGGCTTTCCTATCCTTAGGCAAATCAACTAGATCCCATGTGTCTCATTTTTTCAAGGCCTTTATTTCATCTTTCATTGCTTCTAACTAATAATCATTCTCATTTGCAGATAAGGCCTCTTTCATAGATCTAGGTTCATTGTCAATACAAGATAAAGCAAAAATGCAATGAGAATCAAATGGACTATATCCATACCTATCAATAGGTTTATGTTATCTAGTGGATTTTCTTAGAGGTGTAACAAGATGCTCAAGTTGTTCCTCTTCAAAATTCTCTTCTAATCCTTCATCTCCACCTTCATGTTCATCAGGTTGTTCAACATGTGCATCTTCTTGTAGTTAATCTACATCTGCATCTTCTTGTGGTTGTTCTACCTGTGTATCTTTTTGTGGTTCAACCTTAATATCAAAATGCACTATTTTGCTAGGATTTACATGAGGTTGTTCATCATTTTTAAATTCCTTAAGCTCCCTGAAAATTACATCCTTAGAATATATCATTTTCATTGCTATAGGATCCCAAAACTTATAACCCTTATTGCTCTCTCTATAACCCACAAAAACACATTTGTTTTCTCTGAAGTCAAGCTTAGAACATTTTCTTTAGGAACATGAACATATGCCTCACTGCCAAAAACTCTAACATGAGAAACTAATGGTCATTTACCTGTCCATACCTCATAGGGAGTTTTATCAACAAGAGCAGAAGTAGGTGACTTGTTAACCAGATAACAAGTAGTGTGAACTGCTTCAACCCAAAAGCATTGTTCAAGATTTGCACTACTCAACATGCTTCTGGCTCTATCCATTAAAGTCCTATTCATCCTCTCTGCCACTCCATTTTTTTGTGGAGTATATGGAGTTGTTTTTTGCCTAATAATTCCTGCATGCTTACAATAATCATCAAAGTCCCTAGAGCAATATTCACCACCATTATCCATTATTAAAACCTTTACTTTTTTATCCATCTGTTTCTCAACAAATGTTTTAAATTCTTTAAATATAGAAAAAACAACAAATTTATCCTTCAAAAAGTAAACCCTGTTGGCAACACAAGGGCAAACAACTGAGAGGGAGGGGTGAATCAGTTGTCACAAAAATTTAAACTTTATTAACCTTATTCTCAGATCTTATAATTAAACATGAATGCATAAATCATCAACACATCAGAAGCACACATAACACCAAGATTTTTATGTGGAAAACCCTATTAGGGGAAAAACTATGGTGCAGGTTAATCCACAAGTTTATACTCTGTTAAAAGTATAACAAAATGGGGAATGAACTTGCATTCAGGCACACTACCTAGAGCTCACTGCTCAAATACAAAAATGCTTACTGCCCAAAGGAAGACACATTGTCTTACAATTACATTCAGATTAAATCCATCTGAAGATTTTGAATTGAGAAAATAGCATTTGCTAATGCCTGACTGCAGTTCTGGTTAAGTACATAAACTGTGCTCACTCCTCTTCACACTTAACTTCTAGCTTTGAATGATTTGAAATTTATCCGTACATAGCATTCGCACACTTCGCTTCACACAGACATCTCACATTTTGTACCTTCATCCAAATGATATAAACAATCGCTCTTATATATCCGCATCTAGGGATAACATCATCTTCATGTCAGGTTTAATACAATATAAATGAATACAGACTGTTGACCCAAAATAATAAACAATTATCAATGCAAATCAGCCAAAGTTGGCCACAACATAGTAGGGACCCAAAATAATATCCTTGAACATGAAATACCTTCACAAATTATTCCTCGAAAATCCACAACACGCTACAATCACCTTGTTGGCCATGAACATGAAAAATATGAACATGCAAGAGAAAATCTCCAATCACGAGCACACTGAACAATGAAAACCAACAACATAGATAGAGCATGATCTAGAAAAATCCACAAGCACCATGAAACACCACAGAAGCATTCACATCAACTCAGATTACCAGAATCACATCATCTTCTTTCAGGAACACCAGCTACAGTAACATAATAATTGCCAGAACACAAACTCATAACTCAATCAAATCTTCATGTGAACCTCTAAAACTTTTGGTGGATAAACTAGATAGGCTTGAAAATAAACCCTTTGATCCACAACTTCTCATCCTTAATATACTGAGCTCTCCAACATATTGAACTTCACTACTTCACAAACAACCTGCAACTTATTTCATTACAATTTTCTTAATATCCTCGACATATATAGCCTTAAATACATCAATGCCAATAGTATTGACATCAATGACAATCAAATATCAGAAAAATCCAACAATATCCAACAATCTCCCCCTTTGGCATTGATGGCAACACATGATGTGAAAATCACCATCAACACAACTCTCTCTTAACACTTTCTCCCCCTTAGGTTTTGACTCCTCTCTCAAGATAATTCACAGTTTTTCACATGACTCTTCTCCCCCTTTGACATCAATGACAAAGGTACGCATTATCGACTTTGAACAATAATCTCTAAACATTTGACTACTCCCCCTGAGTAGCAACCGCCACAACATCAATCTGAATTCAAGATATGACTATGAAATGCACGTATTGATGCAAAAACTTGCATCTTAGTTCTGATTAGGAAGGGTAATCACCCCTAGCTTCCCTTTGAGATACTTAAAATTATCCTTAGGCAAGGGCTTGATAAAGATATCTGCAATCTGCTCTTTAGTAGGCACATACTCCAGTCTGACTTCCTTTTCACTCACCTTGTCTCTCAAAAAGTGAAACTTGATAGATATATGCTTGGTTTTTGAATGCAACACCAAATTATTAGAAATGTTACTAGCACTTGAATTATCATAGAATATGGCAGTAGGTTCATCATACACAACTCTGATATCTTTCAACATTTTTTTCATCTACAGTACTGAGTACAATTGTTAGCAGCAACAATGTATTCTACCTATGTAGTAGATAAGGAAATGACATTTTGCTTCGTACTTAACCATGAAATTAGCTTCTTTCCCAAGAAAAAAATACCACCACTAGTACTTTTTATGCCATCCACATCTCCTACCCAATCAACATCAATAAAAGCACTCAAAGTAAGGTCATCCTTTTTAGGATACCATAGGCCAAATTCAACTGTCCCCTTCAAGTATCTGAAAATCCTCTTCACAACTATCACATGAGATTCTTTAGGATCAGCTTGAAATCTAGCAACAATGGATATGAAATTCATGATATCAGGTCTAGTTTGAGTCAAATAAAACAATCCACTAGTCATGGATCTATATCTAGTCTGATTTGCCTTAGGAGAATCATCATTTGTTGTCAACTTGCATCCAGTCACCATAGGTGTACCAACTAGCTTTGAATCTTCCATGCCAAACTTCTTTAGCAATTATTTCATATATTCGGACTGAGATATAAAGATCCCTTTATCTAATTGAGTAATTTGCAATCCCAAAAATAATTTCATTTCTCTAATCATAAACATTTCAAAATCACTCTACATCTCATGAGAAAACTTCATGCACAAACTATCATCTCCTCCAAAAATGATATCATCAACAAAGACTTCAACAATCAAATCTTTATCATGATCAATCTTGAAATACAAGTTACTATCAACAGTACCTTTATTAAATCCAAGCTTCAACAAATACTTGTCCAATCTGGTGTACCATTCTCTTGGGGCTTGCTTAAGTCCATACAATGATTTCTTTAGTTGACAAATCATGTCTCCCTGATCAATCAATTGAAATCCATCAGGTTTCTCAATATACACCTCTTCATTTAGTTCACCATTTAGAAATGTTGACTTGACATCCATCTGATAAACCTTGAAGTTTTTGTGAGCAACATAAGCAATAAATAGTCTCGCAGCTTCAATCCTAGCAACAGGAGCAAAAGTTTCGTCAAATTCAATTCCCTCCATATGAGAATATCCTTTACATACTAGTCTTGCTTTGTTTTTGATAACTTCACCTTGCTTATTCAGTTTATTCTAAAAGACCCATTTAGTTCCAATTACATTTTTGTCCTTAGGTCTAGGAACAAGAGTCCATGTATCATTCTTCTCAATTTGTTGTAACTCTTCTTTCATTTCTTCCATCCATTGTTCATCTTTTCCTGCTTCATTGACATTATTAGGCTCAATCTTCGAAATCAAACAGTACTCTTCTGCAATTCTTCTCCTAGTTTGAACACCTATGTTCTTATCACCTATAATCTAATCTTCTGAATGATTCAGTCTTACATACCTTGGATTCTTAGTCTATTCTTGAACTTCAAGCTCTTGTGATCTCAATTCTGCACTTTTACTACTTTCTTCCTCTTGATTTTCTTGATTCATCAGAATGATTTCCACTTGATTATGAGCTTGAATTGAACTGACATTTTGATCATTTGAATCATATCCACAAGTTCTAGATAGTCTATTTGTGTCTTGATCAACCTTTACATTAGTACTTTCAACTATTTTCCTCAATCTCTTATTGTAGCACCGGTAGGCTTTACTCTTAGTAGAATAACCAAGAGAGATTCCTTCATCACTCCTAGCATCAAAATTTCTTATATCTTCATATCTTTTGATATAGCATTTACTCCCAAATATTTTGAAGTATCTAATAGTGGGCTTATGACCAAACCATAGCTCAAAAGGGGTCTTACCAGTATCACCTTTGACATATACCCTATTGAGAGTATAAACAATAGTACGCATAGCTTCTCTCCATTAGATATGAGGGATATTTCCTTCCAACATCATAGTCCTAGCATCATCTAGAATTGGATATCATGTTCTTCCTTTCCACAACTCCATTTTGTTGAGGGGTTCATGAGGTAGATAATTGTCCCTTTATCCCATGCACTTCACAAAAATAATTAAACTCACCTGAAGTGAATTCACCACCTCTATCCGATGTCAGACACTTAATCTTCAGACGCACATCTCTATCTCAACCATAGCCTTGAAAATCTTGAATTTCTCTAGAGATTTAGATTTTTTTCTTAAGAAAGTGACCCACAATAATCTAGAATAATCATCAATGAGTAGCATGAAATACTTGTTTCCTTGTAAACTTTTGATTCTAGCAGGACCACACAAGTTAGTATGCACAAGCTCCAATACTCCATTTGAACAATATTGTTTGCTTCTAAATGAAATTCTTGTTTGCTTCCCCAATTGGTATTCCTTGCATATAGTATTAGTAGGCTTTATCAACTTAGGAAGATCTCTCACATCTTGGGTAGAACTTATCTTGATAATATTGTCAAAGTTTGCATGACACAATCTTTTATGTCACAACCAACTTTCATCAACTTGAGCAATCAAACAAATTTTATTAGCAATACTTAGGTGAAAGATATTACCTTTTGTTTTTGTGCCACATGCAATCACATTTCTAGAATTCCCCAATATTTTTCACTTTCCATCTTTGAATTGAAGATTATATCCCTTGTCAACCATCTGTCCAACACTTAAAAGATTATACTTCAAACCTTCAACATATAGAACATCATTAATATTATTCTTACCATCAAAAGAAATTGATCCTCTACCACATATTATATCGCCATTGTTATCACCAAACCTTACAACACCATCATACTTTTCCAAGCTCACAAATTTTCTTTTATCACCTATCATGTGATGAGAGAATCCACTATCAATCACCCATTCATCTTTTTCTTCAATTCTGGCTACCAGAGATTTCTCAACATTCATGCAACTAGTGGAATCAATAGGTACATGATTACTTTCCTTGATAGAAATAAATACAAACTCATCTTCACTTACATCCCTTTATCAGATTCATCATCTGTCACACCTTCATTAGAAGCAAAATTATACTTTCTTTGGAATCTAGGCTTATCAGATCTTGACTTAGGAACTCTTTCAGGACACCTTGAGGCAAAGTGACCTATCTTATTGCAAGAAAAACATTTAAAAGGCAATTTTACTTTATACTTACCTTCTCATCTGGGTAATCGCTTGACAAGAAGTGCTTCAAGCTCATCTAGCTTTCTCTCTTCTTCAATCTTTCTCATTTCTTCCTCATACTTGAACACTTTTCTAGAAGAACTTTATCTTGGATCATATATTTGCTATCTTTCCTGAATATAGTAGCTTTGAATGCAAATTCTATCTTAGGAAGAGCATAACCAAACTCACTTAACTCAAAATCAACAAGCTTACCAATCAACATGTCTCTGGTTACATTTTTCATTGTTCGGATCTCCTCAATAGCAACAACTTTGTATTTGCATGCAAAAGGAAAGGATCTAAGCACCTTAGCAACAATATTTGATTCTTCCAATGTTCCACCAGCACATTTGATATTACACACAAGTTCATTCACTCTCTGCATGAAAGTAGTAATGTTCTCATCTTCACCCATTTTTAATGTTTCATATTTCCCTTTCAGACTCTGCAACTTAGCAATCTTTACATGAGCATCACCTTCATACAAGGTTTCCAACTTTTTCTAGATCTCATAAGCAGTCTTCAAAACCATTACATTTGTCATCTACAAATCAGTCAAAGCACTCAACAATGCTTCCTTAGCCCTGATATTGTACTCAACATCTTTAATCTCAGTAGAAGTAGAAGGACCATTTTGAGGTGTGATATACCTTTTCTTTGTAATGTTCCAGAAAGATTCACCAATGCATCTGAGATGACACTCCATTCGAGTCTTCCAAAGAAAATAATTTTTTCCATCAAATCTTAGAATATCTTTCTTGTATGTCACCATCCTGGATCACCTCAAGCTATTAAACTTCTTCCAAGGAACCTATTCTGATACCAATTGTTGGCAACACAAGGGCAAACAACTAAGAGGGGTATGAATTATTTGTCACATAAATTAAAACTTTATTAACCTTATTCTCAGATCTGATAATTAAACATGAAAGCATAAATCATCAACACATCAGAAGCACACATAACACCAAGACTTTTGCGTGGAAAAACTTGTTAGGGTAAAAACCACTGTGGAGGTTAATCAACAAGTTTATGCTTTGTTAAAGGTATAGCAAAATGGGGAATGCACTTGCATTTAGGCACACTGCCTAGAGCTCACTGCTCAAATACAAAAAGGCTTACTACCCAAAGGAAGACACACTGTCTTACAATTACATTCATATTAAATCTATTTGAATATTTTGAACTGAGAAAATAGCATCTGCTAATGCCTAATTACAGTTCTAGTTAAGCACATAAACTCTGCTCACTCCTCTTCACACTTAACTTCTACCTTCGAATGATGTGAACTTTATTCGCACAAAAGCATTTGCACACTTTGCTTCACACACACATCTCACATGATGTACCTTCATCCAAATGATATAAAAAATTGCTCTTATATATCTGCATCTAGGGATAACATCGTCTTCATGTCGGCTTCAATACAATATAAAATGAATACAAACTATCGGCCCAAAACAATAAAAAATTATCAATGCGAATCAACCAAAGTTAGACACAACATAGTAGAGACACAAAATAATATCCTCAAATACAAAACACTTTCCCAAATTATTCTTCAAAGATCCACAACACACTGCAATCACCCTGTCGGCCATGAACATGAAAAATATGAACACGCAAGAGAAAATCTCCAATCACGAGCACACTGAACAATGAAAACTAACAAAATAGAAAGAGAATGATCTAGAAAAATCCACAAGCACCATGAAACACCACAAAAGAATTCACATTAACTCAAATTACCATAATCACATCATCTTCTTTCAGGAACACCAACTATAGTAACAAAATAACTGCTAGAACACAAAATCTCATAACTCGATCAAATCTTCATGTGAACCTCTAAAACTTCTGGTGGATAAACTAGATAGGCTTGAAAACAAACCCTTTAATCCTCAACTTCTCATCCTCAATATATTGAACTCTCCAACATACTGAACTTCACTACTCAACAAACAACCTGCCACTTATTTCATTACAATTTTCTCAATATCCTCGACATATACAACATTAAAGACATCAATGCTAATAGTGTTGACATCAATGACAACCACATATCAGAAACATCAAAAAATCTCCAACAAACCCATGACATCTAGAATAATCATCATTTAAGGAAACATAGTAGCGAGACTTTCCAATAGATGGTATATCCACAAGACCAAAGACATCACTATGAATTACCTCCAAAATTTGTTTAGCTCTAATACTTCCAAATTTAAATGAAACTCTATGTTGTTTTCCATACACATAGTGTTCACAAAAGTCAAAATCAACAAAGTAACTTGACAAACCATCAACCATCTTTTTATTTATGAGAGTTTTGAGACCCTTTTCACCAATATGACCCATCCTATGGTTCCATAACTTACATGATATAGAGTTATTGGCTACATTAAAAAAGTTACAGAAAGTAGAAGTATCAAGTCTAAATAGGGTGCCAAACCTATTACCCTTAGCTAAAACCAATTTCCCTCTGATTAACTTGTAACCACTCTTTTCAAAAGTAACATGCACTCCTAAATCATTCATTTTAGATACAAAAATTAAATTTCTAGTTAAACCAGGAATGTGCAATACATCTTTAAGGGTTTTAACCCTTCCATCATTGAAGTTCAATTTTACCTCCCCTCGGCCTACAATTTCCTATGTACTATTATCCTCAAGGAAAATTTTCCCACCATCATAAGTTGAATATGTTGAAAACCATTCCTTGTGAGGAGTCATGTGGTAGGAAGCAACTGAATCTATTAACCAAGAGTCATCATAAGTCATATTATTAGAAATAATAAAATCATCAGTAGCTTCATCATCAAAGGATTTATCTGTAGAGGAATCGTCATTATTTTTCTTTTTATTCTTACATTCTTTTTTGAGATGCTCTCATTTACCATAATTCCAACACCTCAATCTACTCTTACTAGGTGATTTTGACCTTCCCTTAGACTTAGAACAATCCTTAGACTTGTCATTTTCACCTTTCTTTTTGTACTTACCTTTCTGCTCAGATCTACCTTGTACATGCAATGCATCTTTAGACCCCTTTGAAGTCTTTCTCTTCATTTCCTCTAAAGGTAGAGTGGCAACGAGGGAATCCAACTTCAAATCATTGAAAAGGAACCACTGATTGCAATAATAAGATTACCCCAGGATTCAAGTAGTGGACATAATAATAAAATACATGTATCATCCTCATCTATCTTTACATTAATTGACTATAGCTGACTCAAGATTAGATTAAATGAATTCAAATGTTTTGCAATTGAGTCTCCATTATTCATTTTAAGAGAATATAAATTTGTTTTTAGGAGTAACTTGTTAGTGAGACTCTTAGTTTGGCATATCTCTCCTATTCTATTCCATAACTTATATCCAATAGTCTCATTAGATACATTCAATAGAATAGAATCAGATAAACATAAATGAATAGTGTCATGAACCTTTTTATCTAGCTTAATCCACTCTTCATCTAACATAGTTTCTTGTTTATTCTCTTTATTAAAAGCAACCCATTCATCTCTTTATTCCAAGAGATCCTCCATCTTTAACTTCCAAAGCTCATACCTAGTACCGTTGAACTTTTCAATGTCCAACTGAGATGAGCCAGCCATGATCTCTTATCACATTGAATATAAAACTGCAAGAAAAAAATAACACATTCCCACTGCAGAAAAAAAACTAATCAAACACTCCAAGAAAGGCATCCCCTTCTCTAATCAAGCCAAATTGGCTTTGATACCAAATGTTGAAAAAACATGATAAAAATTGCAATAAAAATATGCAAATATATTCATGCATCCAAATTAACAGAGTAATAAATCACAACTGAAACTAGATTACAAAAGATACAAACCATAAATCAAGAATTACGTGGAGAAACCCTTGCATCAATACAACTTCTCCCTCTGAATCACTGCACCACTTCATGGCTTCAACAACCTCCAACTTAACTTATTTTCTCTTCAACTCAAGCACTAAATATATAGGCATGAGAGAAAACATAAATCAAGAATGGTTTCCAAAACCATTTAGTCATAAATCACAAAGAAAAGAAACTTTCTCTTCAAACTTGTGATTTTATCCATTTGTTTTAGTAATGTGCACATTCAACTAAAAAATCCATTTTATCTTTTTCCAAACTCACATTTGTCTTCCCCTTTTTTTCATGCTCTTTCTAATTTGACAATTAAAACACTTTGCAAGTTATCATAGTTGCATTTAGAAACTTTCATGACAATTAAAAGATAATTACAAATTGCCAATTAATAATTAAAAAAACAAGGCAAAGTTGAGACACTTTCTCAATAGCCACGGGATATCAAAGAGGCTAGATGATATTCATTATGAAGAGAAAGAGACACCTAAAGAATGATCTTACGAGTTCCCACAAAGCTGCGAGTCTTCCAGAAGAATTACTACACTAGTGCACCTGGAGTTGAGCTCCTGTGCAACGTTATTGTCTTCGATTTACTACACAACAGCTTTGGGGATTTGATATATCTACATATGGCATTTAGATTTGTCCCTTTGCACCAAGTTCAAGTTGAGGATGTTGCCACTTACTTGATTCTCTAAGCCGTCTTAGTCTCTTATAGGACTTAAGCATGCATTCCTTAAGAGGTATATTACTAGAAATTCCAAGTCAAGGCTCTGTTTCCTATTTTAACTGTTGGATATTACTCCCAACTACAACATTCAATTTTCCTGTTGTCAATTTGTCTTTTCAACTCCTTCATGTGTGGAACCTGAATTTTTTCCAATTGCTTGCATTACTTCATATTTCTGAATTCACTGCATCAGGACAATTTTGCTCATGAATTTATTGTTAAATCTGTCCCAAATATTAACCTACTTTGGAGAAGTAATTGAAATTAAATTTTGATTAAATGCTTTGTTTTTTCCTCCTTTTTGCTTGGCATATACGCTGGACTTTGTAGTCTTTTTTTGTAGAGAATGAATAGAATGTAAGTAGGGAAGAAAAGAACAAGAAGAAGATTGTTGTACAAATAACATGAACAATCACAAAACAGGGGACCTTAGATTAGTTTTTCTGAACATAGAAGAGTAGTAGCTCTACCATTACACAAGCAATCTTTTGTATGAATTTTGTTACTAAGATAAAGAGTTATTTGCATTTCATCCCCTGTTCTTCTCTATGTTTTTTTCTTGTTTTACTTTGCCTCTGTCCAGCACATGGTATCAAAGCCAAGGCTCTCAAACAAGGTATCATCTTTAAGCAATGTTTTTAAATCAGGTCTTCAAGGAGCCAAGATATTCTCACAATCAACAATGGCAACAAAAAAAATCTTGAAAAACCCACAAATTCCACAGTTTAATGGGAAGAACTATGATTATTGAGAAATCACCATGAGGGCATTGTTTTTCTCACAAGATTTATGGGAGCTAGTAGAGAATGGTTTTCTAGAACCAGTTGATGCAACAACATATAATGAATTAACTCAAGAAAAGAAAGCTTTATTGAAAGATAATAGGAAGAAGGATTCAAAATCCCTTTTCTTTATCCTCCAAGGAGTGCATGAGAGCATTTTCCCAAGGATTGTAGTAGCAACAAGGTCCAAACAAGCTTGGGATATACTTCAAACAACCTATCAAGGTATGTAAAAGGTTAAAACAAAAAAATTACAAATGTTGAGAAAAGACTTTGAAACAATTTACATGAAGGATAATGAATTAGTAGACTCATTCTTCACTCAAATTATTGGTTTGGTAAATCAAATCAGATCTCATGGGGACACACTTGAAGATAGGAGAGTGATTGAAAAGATTCTAAGAAGTTTTCCCACAAAATTTGAGTCAATTATTGTAGCCATAGAGGAAACAAAAACCTCTCACAATTTTCATCTAATGAGCTCCATGCATCTCTTATTTCACATGAACATAGGCTGAGCAAGTCAACAAATACATCATTGGAGCATGGATTCAAGTAACAAGTTTCAATCAGTCATGGTAGAGGCAGAGGTAGATCAAATTTCAAAGGAAGAGGAATAAATTCTCATAGAGGTGGAAGAAGCAGCCCATCAAACTCGAGTGAAAGAGGTAGCAGCAATAACCCAACTCAAAATGCATCTCAAAATCAGCCTCAAGGCCAAAGGTATGATAAATCTCAAGTCCAATTTCACTATTGCAAAAAATATGGGCACTATTTGAATGAATTTAGAAAGAAACAATATGATTCTAGACAATAAAATGCAAATTCTCAAAAGAAAATAAAAATAAAAAATCAAAACAAAGAACTATGTTTTTGGCATGCAATGTTGCACAAGCAAATGAAAAAGATGTATGGTTTTTAGACTCAGGTTGCAGCAATCATATGGTAGGGAATTTAGAAATATTTTCTAATTTGAATGAGAGTGTAAAATCTGATGTAACATTGGGCAATGACAATAAAGTAGAAGTCAAAGGAAAATGGAACATCAACATTCTAACCAAGAATGGGGAGAAGAAACATATAACTGATGTTTATTTTGTTCCTAGCTTAAAACATAATTTAATGAGAATTGGGCAACTTGTTCAAAAAGGGTATAGAGTATCTTTCAAAAATGGAGAGTGTACAATTCTAGACAAACTTCCAAGCAATCAACTCATTTCCAAGGTTCAAATGACCAACAATAGGATGTTCCCCCTAAGGTTAAAACCAAATTTGAGTGTAGATTATGCTCAAGGACACCACTCAATGTCTCCACAAGTGGGTAAAAAAGAAAATGAAATAGTCATGCAAACAATTTTTCAAGCAGATATAAAAGATGAAAATTGGCTTTGGCATCTAATATTTGGGCATTTAAACTTTGGAGCCCTAAATTTGCTTCATAAGAAAAGTATGTGAAAGGTGCATTTTAGGAAAGCATATAGAGAATCATTTCTAGTAGGTATGCCAATGAGAGCTAAGGCACCTTTGGAGATCATCCATTTAGATTTGTGTGGGCCAATGCAAACATCTTCAATTGGTGGCAGATTCTATTTTTTGACATTCATTGATGATTACTTAAGGAAAACATGGGTTTACTTTCTAAAGCATAAGAGTGAGGTGTTTGAATATTTTTGTCAATTCAAAGCTTTTGTTGAAAAAAAAAGTAGTCATTACATCAAAGCATTGAGAATAGATAGAGCTGATGAATACATCTCAAATGACCTTCTAAGATTTTGCAAGGAACATGAAATTCACAATTAATTCACAACTAGATATACACCTCAACAAAATGGAGTAGCTGAAAGGAAAAATAAAACTATCATGAAAATGGCTAGAAACATGTTGAAAGCGCTAAATGAATATTGGGTTGAAGCTATATCATGTGCATCCTATATAATGAATAGATGTTCAACAAAAAGTGTCAAGAATATGATTCCGGAAGAAGCTTGGAGTGGAAGAAAACATAATGTTGCTCACATGAGAGTATTTAAATGTGTGGCATATGCACATGTACCAGATGAATTGGGAAGAAAAATTGACAACAAAGGAGAAAAATACATATTTGTTAGATAAAGTGATGAATCAAAGGCTTACAAGTTGTATAATCCAATCAACAAAAAGGTTATAATAAACAGAGATGTACAATTTATAGAAGAGGAGGCATGGGATGGAAGTGTAAAAAAAATGTCAACATATTAAGAAGCATACCACGAGAGGAAAATAAAGTTTCTATACCAACAGGTACTACTTCTAATGTGATTCCTTCCATCCCCAGTCAAGCTCAACAAAGTGGTCCACAAGTGACACCATCATCAAGTGTAAGGGAAACCTCACGTATAGAAGAAAACACTCCAACAAGTGCACAACTAACACCATCTACAACAGGAATTTTTAATGTAGGACCAACAAGTCCACATTCCATGGGTTCCTCATCAAGTGACATGTCAAATCCTACATTGGCAAGCTTAAGAAGACAAAAAATCGAAAGTATTAAAGGGATCTTTATGAGCATAATGAAGGTGAAAATAATGTAGATCAGACTTCTATTTTTGCTTTATGTTCACTTGTAGATGATCCAATTCATTTTGAAGAAGCAATTAAAGAAGAAAAATGGGTAAATGCAATGGATGAAGAAATTGATGCAATTGAAAAGAATCAAACATGGGAGTTAGTAAGCCTTCCAAAAGGAAAAGATGTCATAGGAGTTAAGTGGGTCTACAAAACCAAGTTGAGTGCAAATGGTGATGTGCAAAAACATAAGGCAAGACTAGTGGAAAAAGGATATTCACAATAGCCTGGAATTGATTACAATGAGACATTTGCTCCTGTAGCTTGTCTAGACATCGTGAGAATGATACTTGCCATAGCAACTCAAAACAAGTGGCTTGTTTATCAAATGGATGTAAAATCAACATTCTTAAATGGTAATCTTGAAGAAGAAGTTTATGTTCCAAAACAACCACCTAGATATAAGATTTTAGGCCAAGAAGACAAGGTTTATAAGCTCAAAAAAGCTCTATATGGTCTCAAGCAAGCCCCAAGAGCTTGGTACAATAGAATTGATTTGTATCTTCTACAAAGTGGCTTCAATAGATGCAGCAGTGAGCCTACTTTATACGCAAAGATGAATGAAAAAGGTGAAATTATCATTGGGTGTTTATATGTTGATTTAATATTCATGAGTGACTTATTCATTGATTTGTTCAAAGGAGTTGTAAAAAAAGAATTTGAAATGACTGATTTGGGTCTCATGAAATAATTTTTAGGCATAGAGGTGAATCAAAATGAAAATTCTATATTCATCTCTCAAACAAAATATGTTAATGATATTTTGAAAAAGGTTTAATATGTTGAAATGCAAATCGGCACCAACACCAATTGTCACAGTTTTGAAGCTAAGTAAAGATGACAAAGGATCCAATGTAGATCCAACTTTATATAAGAAACTTGTTGGTAGTCTCATGTATCTAATAGCCACAAGGCTGAACATAATGTATGGCATAAGTCTGATTTCAAGGTTCATGGAGTCTTCAAAAGACACACATTGGAAAGCAGGGAAAATAATTCTAAGATATATGAGTGAAACAAGAAATTATGGCATTCAATATTCATGTTGAAATGAGTTCAAGCTAATAGGATACATAGATAGTGATTGTGTTGGCTACATTGATAATAGAAAAAGAACATCCAATTATGTTTTTCATTTTGGAGAAGGGGTTGTATCATGGACCTCAAAGAAACAGTCCATTGTCACTCTTTCTTTAGCATTGTCACTCTTTCTTCAACAGTTTCAGAGTATGTAGCAGCAATAGGGGCAATATGCCAAGCAATTTGGATGAGAAGAGTGTTGAAAGAGTTGAAGCATGAAAAAGAAGATGCAAAAAAGATACATTGTGACAAAAAATCAGCCATAGCACTATCCAAGAATCCAATTTTTCACAAAAGAAGCAAACATATCGACACTAGATATTATTTCATTAGAGAGTTGATTAACAATGGATAGATCTTTTTGGAATTTTGCAGGTCTCAAGATCAATTTGCTGATATTTTCACTGGACCATTGGGAAAAGATGCATTTGAATATTTGAAAAGTTGTTTGGGTGTTTATGCTGAAGGCAAATACTTCAAAAAATTTAGAGCTGGAAGACAGATGCTCTGAAAATTTTAGAGCCAGAAATAAAGATGGATGCTCTAGAAATTTTTGAGAAGAATGTCAGCTAGTTGTGATTAAGGGGAAGTGTTGGATATTAATCCCAACTATAGCATTCAATTCTCTTGTCGTCAATTTGTCTTTTCAAATCCTTCATACGTGTGGAACTTGACTTTTTTCCAGTTGTTTGCATTACTTCATATTTATGAATTCACTACATCTGGACAATTTTTCTCGTGAATTTATTGCTAAATCTATCCCAAATCTTAACCTACACCGGAGAATTAATTGAAATTAAATGTGATTAAATGCTTTGTTTTTGCCTCCTTTTTGCTTGGCATATACGCTGGACTTTGTAGTCTTTTTGTAGAGAATGAATAGAATGTAAGTAGGGCAGAAAAGAACATGAAGAAGATTGATGTACAAACAACATGAACAATCACAAAACAGGGGACTTTACATTATTTTTTTTGGACATAGTAGAGCAGTAGCTCTGCCATTGCACAAGCAATCTTTTGTATGAATTTCGTTACTAATATAAAGAGTTATTTGCATTTCATCCCCTGCTCTTCTACGTATTTTTTTTTTGTTTTTGTTTTACTCTGCCTGTGTCCAACATTAACGGGTGAAATGTTGGTTCCATTCCAAATGATTGCTTTTAGGTATTTGTGCAATTTCTCACTACTTGTATGCTTTATTTTTATTTTATACAATTTTCTATATTCTTTAAATTTCACACACACACACACACACACATTCCATTTTCTGTTGGAATTTCAAATAGTATGCAAGCAACTTCGTTAATAATTTAGATCTTGGGAAAAAAATTGAGATCTCATAATTCTAAAGAAGAAAGAACTTAATAAATTTAGAGGAAGGCATGACTTATTTGGGACTTGTCACCTTCCTACAACTTAGAATTACATAGAGAGTATAAGATTTGGTCATGGTGTAGGATTATAACTTCAATAGTTCTGCTATATAAAATACAAGAATATGATGTATAACATAAGTAATACATATATAATTATCTATATATATTTGAATTTTAAAAAAAAAATTAAAATCAATTGTATATATTTTTAAATCAACAATTCTGATCACATACAGTGATTTCTTTTTCATGATGAACTATTGAATGTGAATCAAAACCTCAATTGAAAAAATACATTTTTTATTTCAGAAATGATACTTTTGAATATTGTATCTAGACTCTGAAAAACTAATGCCAAACTTTTGAATAAAAAAAACTCCTATTAATTATGTGCAAATTACATGAGAAATATCTTTTCACACATTAAAGGGTGAGGCAACCTGCACCTCAAGCAAAGAGTTGACGTGTTACGAGCTTTAGGGGATTTCCTTTGATTTGTTATGATCTTCCTTTGCAGGGAGCTTGCTAATTTAAGCTATTTAATACTACATTCTTAGGAGAATTTTGTTCCATATAGATGATCTCTCCTTCTCAGTATTGATAATCTCTGCCTCTCAGTCTTGCTGGATTGGAGAGCATGTAATAGCATTCAAGAATTCATTTTCAGTTAAAAGCAAATTCATTACAGGGTAGGGAAGCAGGGTCTATGGTTGATTTGGTGACATAAAATTCTCTGTTTCATATGTACTCAGATTCTCAAATGTAGTTGTTTGGCATTTTTGGAAATGTGAGTGCTCCATGCATTGCCTCCGTGTTGGCCACCATTTTCTGCAAGTCTCTCATGGCCACTTATAATAGCTCCTGTAAACACAAATAAAAAATAAGTAGAAAAGTAATATCAGGACACCATTCCTGGAAGACTCTCATGGCGGTATTTAAAGGGCTCGGGCGCATTTACAGTATTGAGCATGTACTCTTTCTGATGCTTTCTTCTTCGATCCATATACTTTCACAAAAAAATTGGATAGGGAAAAGTACAAATTCAAATTGAAGATAATGTTCTTGTATGAATCAAATTTATAAATTATCTCTTTTTTTCATATAATAACATTTAATTATTTAGAAAGTATTTGATCGGATTGATCAAAAATTAAAATGATGCTATCGTTGAAAGAGGAAAACGTTTCGCCATCTTTACAGTCAAAAACATCTTCCCCTTTTTGAGGATAAATCACTGAAACATAACACAGCAAATTAATCCAGAAACAATCTTTATTGAACTGTGGAAAATTAATACCGACCGTCTGATTTGTGTCAATGCCCTGTCTGTCACTCGTTCCTGTGCCACGAAATACAAGCCTCCCTTAAAGAACGGAAATGCTGACAATTTGACTTTAAAACCCTAAAAACTGAAAACAAAAACACACTTTCCAATACTGTAAATATTGTGGGGTTTAAAGCAGTTGATAATTTAGATTCTTTCTGTTATATGGGCCTCTCTTACAGCATCTCCTTTTTGTTAAAAGGAACTTTAGCTTCGGTTTACTATTAATTTATTTTAAGATTGTTTTGAACTCGTTTCATTGAATTTGCTTTTTCTCTTAAATAATATTTTTTGAGATTTTAAAATTTTAAAATTTACGTATATTTTTTTACAGTATTTTAAATTATTTTAAAATGAAGTATTTATTGTTTTAATTTTGTTATATTTTTTATTTTATAAATTTTAATTTATAAGTATTTTTAAATAGTATATAATTTTATATTATATGTATTATATATAACTAATGTGTAATCAATTTAAATATTTTAAATTATTTATAAATAAAATTTAATTTATAATTTTTATCATATTATTATTGTTGTTGCAATCTTTGTTTCTCCTATTTGATAATATAGTGTAAGAATTTTTTTTACCAAATTCAATTATGTTTTTGAATATGTAAAAATTAATATTTACCAATTAATAAAGAACAAAGTAAAATATTTTTTTAATTTTTTATAAACTTCATTTCTCTTTATAAATAAAAATTAAAAGGAAATAAAGGAAGAAAATAAAGTTGGATAAGAAGAATTGTATAATATTCAAAATTTAAAGTGGTGATAATGGTTAATGGAACATTCTTAGAAAAGACAACATGTGTCATGGTCTAGTTGAAAAGGTAGTCATGACGCCTATAAATGCAAAGTATCATGGATTAAATAGACTAGCAATCGCATCGTGGTGTGCAATGGGTACGTCGAAGATGTGTGGAAGGTCAATTAGGGAAAGTTTTGGTCTAATTTTTGCATACATTTGTGCAATATACATGAAGTTAGTTGGTAGGCCATCTAGAAAATAATTTTTGTGCAACATTGGTCTCAATAGAGAAGTGGTAGATTCAAAACAAATATGCATCCACTTGCATAACTAAAACAAAACCTTTGAATCATGAAGATAATTGAGCTTCATTACCAACAAGCCCATCTTATGTTTGCAATAGGGAGATATGGAGAGAGATAGAGAGAGGGGGGAATATAGAGAGAGAGGAATATAGAAATAGAGATGGAGAGGGATATGGAGAGGAGAGGGAGCGATAAAGAGAGAGGATAGAGAGATAGATATAGATGGAAGAATAAATATGGAGAGATAAAGAGGCAAAGAATTAGAGATAGAGATAGGGAGGGGGAAACAAGTAGTCTGTGTGTGTGACTCTGTGTATGAGTAAGAGAGAGATATGGAGATAGATAGATAGGGAGATATGTATAAATAGATATAGAAGAAGGGAGAGGGAGGGAGAGAAAAAGAGAGAGGGGAGAGGATAAGTAGAGAGATATAGATCCAAGCTTAGAACAAGGGATTGTTGAATTCCGGATTGAAATTGAAATGTTGTCTAAGCTTCGTCATCGTCATCTTGTTTCTCTTATTGGGTTTTGTGAGGAGCGTTGTGAGATGATTTTGGTGTATGAATATATGGAAAATGGACCTCTTAGGAGTCATTTATATGGGTTTGATCTTCCTACTTTGTCATGGAAACAAAGGCTTGATATATGCATAGGGTCTACAAGGGGTCTTCATTACCTTCACACTAAAGTAGATCAGGGTATCATTCACTGTGATGTGAAGACGACAAACATTTTGTTAGATGAAAATCTTGTCTCTATGGTAGCAGATTTTGGGCTTTCAAGGATTGGACCTACTCTGGACCAGACCCATGTGAGTACTGTTGTCAAGGGTAGCTTTGGATACCTTGATCCTGAGTACTTTAGAAGGCAACAATTGAGTGATAAATCTGATGTCTATTCTTTTGGAGTAGTTCTAATGGAGGTACTATGTGCTAGGCCAGCCATCAATCTTGCACTGCCAAGGGACCAAGTAAATATAGAAGAGTGGTCTATGCATTGGAAGAAAAGAGGCATGGTTGACCAAATAATTGATCCTCAGCTTGTCGGAAGCATCAATTCTAACTCTTTGAGAAAATTTGGAGAGATAGCTGAAAAGTGCTTGGCAAATCAAGGTATTGATAGGCCTTCCATGGGGGATGTGCTATGGAATTTGGAGTATGCCCTTCAACTTCAGGAGACTACAAGGCTAAGTGATCCAGATGAAAATAACACCAATCAAATTGATGAGATTCCCTTGCAGGTTCCTTATCCAGAGCATCGTGAAGAAAGTATCATTGGCATGCATAGAGGGGTAAGTGAACATGATTCAGAAGGTGCAACTACAAATGCAGTATTTTCACAACTAATCAATCCCTAAGGAAATGATTGCAGCATTTTTTCCATTCGGATCCCATTTATCAACTTAAAGCATGTTGGTTGTTCTTGCTTGACTTACTATTCTTTAATTATTAAATTTAAATTTTAAATTTGTTGTACTTGTGGATTGTTACTTCTAACTATTGTCCAAGTGCAAAGCACTATGTGTTGACCATCCACCAAATTTTCTTCATTTTGTAAAGTTCAAATGTCTTTCTACTATCTCTAGTCTTATAAAGGAGCCACTCCTATTTAATGCAGTAATTTTCCAACCATCATAAGCAACCTCACCTGAAGCTAAATTAGCATTTCACTTCATAATTGGGGATGCTTGTTTCTCATAGACCATACCCTTTTACCTAAAAGAGTTAGGTATGATAAATAGTAGGGATGCTTGTTTCCCACAAAGCATACTCGCTACCTAAAAGAGTAGGGTATGGTTAATAAATCAGGTTTTCTATACAGGAAATATTATTTTCAATCAGGTAAACATGTTTCTATCTTTGATTCCTACTCGTGAACTTATAGAAATGCGTGAATGCTGCCATGATTAAGGTCAACTCTTTATTACTTTTATCTTATATTTTGTATGAATGGTACCCTTTATTACACAAAGGTGTACTCTGCATTAGAAGCACCTCTATGTAGTATTGATGGTTTAGTTAGTTTGGAGGATTGGATTGAAGATGGACTCGATGCAAGTTATTCATTTACATTTCAGGATATTTTTGAAACTTTAGTTTCCTCCTTCACATATCTGTAGTGCATTCTAATTGATAGAGATTTGAGGCCTTCTTTTCAAAGTAATTAGGTTATGTTTCATGTGAATATGTGATTGAATGGATGCATGGATCTTCCCTTTCCGTCCTGTGTTGGGAAAAGACAGACAAAGGTAAAGAAAATGGATGAAACCAAAATCTTCCTAGTGTGAGTGGGTAGCTCTTGATTATCTTGACATTTGAGGAGTCGTGATAAACATTCACAGTGTAATTTTTGAAATATACATTTTTTTTCCTTTTCCACAATATTAACTTGTGTGTTATGATTAACATCCCAATTGAAGCAATCAGGACCATGATTTTAAAGGGTGAAACTTGAGAAGAATTGGAACAGGAATAAACTATTAACCATGGCTTTGAGCAGAGCTGCATCGGATTTTGATGGCTCTGTGCATTGCACATTTGGATCCAGATATGTGCAACAATCCCTGCCTAGGTATACTTTTTAGCCAATTACATGTGTTGTTATTTTTTTATAATGTTATTTTAAGCATGAAGTTTCCATAGTCAATGATAAAATAGTGTTGAGATTTTTTGATTGGAACTGTGTATAATCTTTTTGCATCAACATTTCGGATCATATTTTAATTCCATGAATCATGATCCATCATCAAGATGATGTACAGATAGAAAGAAGAGTGTGATCATTGATAATGGAGTATGATTTGAAATGTTGATATAAAAATATTGCAAATGGGTATGTGCAGGATCATCATGGAAAAAGCAGGCCCTTAAGTGGCAATAAAAAAATAAAAAATCAGAGTTAGACAACTTGACGTAAAAATTTGAATAACTTATCTATATTATTTCAAAAAAATATAAAAATAGAATCTATAGAAAATTGAATGTAGTTTCTAAAATACAAGACCTTTATTTTAAAAAAAAAAATTATTTGGTAAAAATTTGAAATTTTAATGCAGTAGTATTTAAATTTCAGGGTAAAAATAAGAAGTAGGTGTTTGTCTAACCACCCTAACCACAATAAAATGATAATATTTTTATATAATAGTTTAGATATAAGTAGAAGAATCATGTCCTGATGTGATGCATATTTTTTAATAATTTTTTTCCAAGTAAATAATTCACTATGAATTTTTTATTACAACTTTTAAAAAATATAAAAGCTCGTCTGTCTAACCACCTTAACTTGGTCAAAAATTTTGAAGTTCATTTTTTTATTTTTTAATCCTATAGTATGTGAAGCATAGAATGTGATGCATGTTTTAGATTCAAAAAATGTGATACCATTTGAAAATTATAGATGTTTTTCAATCAACGTATCAATTAGGACTTTTAATATAATTCTAATAGAAAATGAATAATAATTATTTATTAAATTCAAAGTAAAGCATAATTTATATTGGTGGAAAGTTGAGAATCTCCTCTAAAAACCCTTTTCGTTTCATCAATTTTGGATAAAAAAAAAAAAATCGTCAGCCACATGGACCATCATATGGCTTACATATCACCACTTTTTGGCCCATCATGATCCTGCACATTTGGATCTAGATATGTGCAACAATCCCTGCCTAGGTATACTTTTTAGCCAATTACATCTGTTGTTATTTTTTTTTAATGTTATTTTAAGCATGAAGTTTCCACAGTCAATGATAAAATAGTGTTGAGATTTTTGGATTGGAATTGTGTATAATCTTTTTGCATCAACATTTCGGATCATATTTTAATTCCATGAATCATGATCCATCATCAAGATGATGTGCAGATAGAAAGAAGAGTGTGATCATTGATAATGGAGTATGATTTGAAATGTTGATATACAAATATTGCACACAGTTTTAATCGAAATATCTAACACTATATTTTTTTAAAAAATAAATGCAATCTGATCTAAAAGGCTCTTATACATTAGCACACTGAATAATGAAAAGATTTTATTTTTTTATAATTGTTATTAATTTTGCCTAGGTTAAAGACTGATTCAGCAGTCCCTTATACATTCACACACTGCCAACAATTAAATTTCAGAAAATAAAGAATTATAATCATTGACTATAATGTTCAGACATCGATTCTTTAAGGGCAATAAGAAAGGTTATAAAGAATCTTACAGTCAGAGATTTCAATTTTTTGCCCTTACATTTAGTACTTGTTAAGTGGATGTTCATGATAGACGAGTTCTGGTAAAGTATGGGTTCATATAAATTAACTCAGAAACTTTGTAGTTGAATTATGTAATAATACCACACAATTATATAAAAAAAAATTAATTTTGTACAGGTCTAGGATGCCTGATATGTCAATTCCAAAGGACGTTGCTTACCAGATTATCAGCGACGAGCTGATGTTGGATAGAAGCCCCTGGCTAAATTTGGCCTCTTTTGTGACTACCTGGATGGAGGTTGAATGTGATAAGTTAATCATGTAAGGAATAAATAAGAATTATGTTGATATGGACGAGTATCCAGTTACCACAAAATTGTAGGTTATTACATTTAAATATTAAAGAAACCCCAAATCTAAATTAGTATTTCTACCTTCTATAGATCTCAGAAATGGGCTTTCTGTAGATCTAAGAGACGGGCTTTAACAAAAAACTTTCAATTTGTACTTAGACTATTCTTTCTTTGAAGTTTTTTTTCTCTTAAATATTATGTATCGCAAAAGTTTGAAATCTCTAACTAGAAACTCTATTCAAAATCCTTTATGGGTTGCAGAATCGTTGTGAATATAATAGCCAATTTGTTTAACACTCCATTGGGAGACAAAGAGGAAGTTTTTGGTGTTAGTACAATTGGATCATCAGAGGCTATTATGTTGGCTGGTTTGGCTTTCAAGCGTAAGTGGTAGAACAAGCGCAGGGAATAGGGAAAACCATTTGATAAGCCCAACATTGTTACTAGTGCCAATGTGCAGGTAAATTGGTTTTTTCACATTTTGGATATTTGTTTCACCGATGGTAAACTCTCTCAAACTTTCAGCCAAACAAGAAATTATGAAAGTAGATGAATACATTATAAAGGAGATGAGTTGAACTTTGTCATTCTCCATGTAAGATTCTTATGTAGAGCCTTTGTTTGTTTACCCCCTTTGATTTCTTCATATTTGATCTTTTCATTCATCGATCTTCAGGGTCCTAGTCCAAAGTTAGATTGGTGGTGGGTGTACTACGTTTTGTTTATTTATCTCTTGATTTTGTTTATACTTGGTCTTTGGTGGGTGTTCAATGTTTTATTTTCTCACTCACCGTCTTTTAACCCCTGTACAAAACCATTTTTATGAAGATTTTTGTATAAAAGATAAAGTTTTACAGTGGATAACTTCCAGAAATGAGCCATTCATGAGATTGGATTTAGGTGAATTTTTGACGAATTGATAATGAAGACATATTCAAGGCAAGCCAACAAGTTGACTGTGCGATGTAAGTATAAGGCCATCCTTCTACCAGTGTTTTACAACCTTAAAATGCAAAGGAACACATATAACCCCACATGTAAACTATCCCACGATCCTGAATTGGGAAAATATTGTGCCTTCCTACAATAGAAAATCTATAAAAACGTTGTAAGTATGTGAGACATTCTAATCCTGGCATATTTCTTACCCAACATCTCCTGTCTCGTAATCATTGTAATCTTCGTCCGCCATGGCAAGCAGAAGTATCGCGCTTAAGCAGGGGCACTTTTCGGTGTCGGCTGAAGATATGTTAAATTTGGTGGTAACGAAGTGCGTGAAGAGATTTTCAGGAGGGGCATTTTTGTTGCTAACAGTACTATTTCCAAGAATTGAGAAATTAAAGCGAAAATGGCTTGGCATTTGAAGCACAGGTTAAGCCGCACAGGTAAGCAGAAGAATAGTTTGTTGCTCATGTTTCAACTAGTGAAGCAGGCACGACAGAAAACGAGTGACATAGGCTTTCCACGCATTTTCAGGATGAATGGATCAGATCATTCTAATCGTCTTGCATCCCCTTTAAAGCATTGCACGCCGGTGATCGGTGAAGTTAGTCGAGCAAACTTCAAATAAGATACGCTTTCGGCGTAAAAAATTCTTTCAAACAGAATGGTGGACAACACATATTGTCAATCATAGAAGCATAAATCTTAAATAATCGTGACTGATCACGATTTTTAAAAAAATTGCAATTTGAACAATTTTTTACCTCATTCTTTTCCATTTCAAACTGCAAAAAAAAAAAAAGCGAACAAAATCGCGTTGATTTTCACGCATAAAAAAACCACGAGACCATAGCTTGTTCGAAAGCACCTATTGAAAAAAAAAAACGTTTAAAACCTGCAAAATAAAATGCAAATAAAATCGCGTTGATTTTCACGCATAAAAAAACAACGAGACCATAGCTTGTTCGAAAGCACCTATTTTAGACTTTTAGCCATAGCAGCAAGGGAGTGAACTGTTTGATAAAATGATTTGGTAGACATGTATGAAAAATGTGGTAGCATAGACAAGGCAGTGAACTGTTCGAAAAAATGTCTCAAAATGTCTCAAAGAAATGTGGTCTTATGGAATGGCATGACAAGCAAATGCAATTGACAGGTGCTCCTAGTTATTAATTATGCAATGTGAAGTTATTTGTAAAAAAATATATTGTAATTAGCATTTAGTTATTAGTTATGCAATGTGAAGTAATGTTCTGAGTTTGAAAGATGTGCAATGCAATGTAATCAATTGTATGAATATAAACTACAAAAATCTATTTTCTACAATTGATTACTTAAACTCTTTATTTTATTTGCTCTCTATATCTCTATGTTATGGAAATGCCTTTCAATTTTTTAAAAAAATGGTTTTTATCTCTTGTTCTACAATTTTTTACATTTTTTTTAAATTTGTTTTTTTTCACTTTTGATTTGCCGATTTTTTCCCCAAAAGATTTTTGCTGCTATGTTGCCAACAATGTCGTTGAAAGGGTAGTCATGAAGCCTATGAATGCAAAATATCATGGGAGAAGATAGAAAATTCTACCAAAAAAATGATACAACCCAATATAACGTGAAAGCATCATGAACAACCCAATTTGCATGTGGTAGTGATCATGATGAATTTATGCTTTCTATATCAAATTCTTCCTACTAGCTTCAATGAATGAATCATGGTATGATGTTTGTGTATTCGATACTCAAACAACACAACATGACATTTTGGTCTAATTGTTTTGAAGAGTTTTATGAAGATGTGTCAAGAATCAAGCATGTTGGAAAAAGATCCATTTGGCTCATGTTGTCAAGAATTCTAGATTTTTTACATCACATTGTGCTATATCTTCCTCAGTCGTGACATAAATTTTTGCCATAGGTATTCGGCCACTCCATTTTATTGGAATATGGACAATTGGTAATTAGGAACAAGTTAGATATTCAAGTTACACTTAGTAGTTGTGAAGATGAAAATTTATTAAAACCTAAAGGAGGTTTAATTCATCCCAATGATGGATCATAGTGTGATTTGAAATGTTGATGTTTAAAAAATAACATAGGGTAATCCAAAAACATATCCTCACATAATTATGACTTATGGAATTATCATATCTTTGAACTCAAAGAGATTTTGTCCATTTTGCATCAAACAATTAAAATTTGTGGAGTTTGCATTCTAGATGAAAGTTCAAAGCTATGTCCCATTTTTTATAAAAGAAATAGTCAACATAAGTCTAAATTTTTAACTTGAATGACTAGAAAATAACATGTTTTGAATTTTAAAATGATGTAACTAAAATGTGAATTTTTTAGTGTATTTATATTTGTACATCTTTAAAAATTTATTTTAATGTAGTTTTAAAAAAAAAAATTAATAGTATAATTCAATTATTGATAAAAATTTAAAGGATGAGGTTAAGTGAGACATAACCTTTTATTTAGTAATTCTTTTCCTTCATTATTTTTTGTATTTATAATTAAAAAATCAATGCATGGATAAATTCTTTTCTAGTTTTGAAAGATGTATTTTTAAATAAACCTTAAAATTTGTGTGTTACTAAAAACAAAACAGTTTTAATGACACAATTTTTGACTTAATTATTTATCCAAAATAGAAAAAAACACCACCTCAACATAGAATATCTTGCATCATATTTTTCTAGTAAACTTAAGTATTTTTTCTTGAGAAGATAATTTGCCTTATGTTTTGGTGCTAATGAATTATTTTTAGTTATATATATATATAAACAAACACTAATTAAAATATTTATATTTTTGAAAACCAAACTTATACCAAATGCTATTTTTGGAATATCAATATGTTTTACTTGAATTAAAGTTGCGAGAAGATTATTATTTTTAAATAAATATATTTTTGGGGATAATTGGCCCCAATGTGGTGATATAAATGTATTTAGTGGATATTTTTAGTTGAAAAATGTGTGGTTAGATCAATATAACTAGAACATGTGTTTGACAATATTTGACTTTCAATTGAAAATTCTTGAATTCATTTGTGTTGATAAGTTGGCTTGAAGTGAGACACAACTTTGTACTTTCACCCTTCTAAAAAATAGCATAGAGATCTTTTTCCTAGTTCTACTTGGTGAGTGCATATAAAGTTAAATTTCATTCACTCTAATTTGTGTGGACCAAGTTACTAGTAACTTTTGCTAGATGTTGTTAGTATTCCAATTTTTTCATTAATGATCATAATAGAATGACTTAAAGTAACTGTGGTAATAGGGAGTAGTGTCTTGTGTGGTGGAAGTGGTAGAAATGAGAGATCATTGTGTGGATATAGGGGGAGATGAAGGCAATATAAATGGGAGATGAAGGAATAGTATCATGAGGTGAAGAATAAGTAGGAGGTTGTTCAATTGAATTACCTTTCTTGTCATTTTTACTCTTCTTTATAGTTTGCCTCTCAATATCCTATGTATGTTCCTTCTTTCTTGTATATACATTATTGTAGGTCATAGGCTATTTTTTACCTTCTTTGGTCTTCTTGCCCTTATCTTTACCTTTCTTTGAGTTGTCCCTAGCTTTCTCTTGATTAGCATCTTTGTCTTTAGTAGTCTCCTCAGAAAACTCCAACTCATATTCTTCCATTAAATCAAATGTGAGCTCAATATCCTTATCCAATAACTCAAGGTCTGAATCTCAACCCACCTTTTAGTAAATTTAAGAACTGGATTCATTATTTCCTTGAGATCTGTGACCTCTTCCTCAGACCAATTAAGGAGTAAGATTGGTTTTTTAGTTAATTTCATATATTCTCCATCTTGTACCAATTCTCCACCATCTTCAACTTAATCAAGGACCATCATATTTTTGTTTTTGTAATATATTCTAATAGAAGCCTAGAATAAGATCCTTTTCTTACTTCATGACCATTTTGACAATTGGCCCAATAATCTTCAATATGCATTTTATGGCCATACCATCTTCCAATATTCTTCTTCATTTTATCATGTGGATCAAAACATTCTTTAGCATCATGGAAGAGAAGATGAAAAGATTGTATTTCAACATTTGAACCCTCTATCGATTGGGAAGAAGGGCAAAAAATAATCATTTCCATATAATGGAAGGATAGGTTACTCTAGCTATGTGCATATCCTTTAATAACTCATTTGAAGTAAAAATTTTCTTAGTTACTTCCAATAGCACCATCTTGTTAGTAGGATATTTAGGAAGTCTATATGGTGCTCCTGAAAAATCCTCTATCTTAAAGTATGTAAACCTTGGAAATTGGATATACCAATATTCAAACTTTTGAACTAACTGCATAGCAAATGTTGGCAACCTTATGCTTAAATCACCTTGAAGAATTCTTGTTATATACATGGTGAATGCGTCATTCACTCTTTTATAGTGTGAAGAGAAATTATGCAATTGCAATTTGGGGTAGTAATCATACACCTTTACCTACCATGGAGCATTACCAATGGTGCATCTACAGTTCAAACCCCTATATCTAGATTCTTTGGCTAAAATGTATACAACATAAGAATTCATGTGAAAAAAATAAGTTTCTCTTAGCATCATAAACTGGGTGTGAATATTATCACTGATGAATTTTTATTACTAAATCTTATCTCCTTTTAAAATCTCCTCAACAAAATAGAACACCCAAATTTTAAAGATAGAAGTTGATCCCAAAACCATGACTCTACTCAATAAAGTAACTAGATCATTGATTTCTAGAATGAAATCACTCATGCACATATTTTTAGGTATCTTAACAAGTGGTGACCTAGGATTCTTCACCCAATGCTCATTAATAATTTCAAGCATTGCTTAGGTCCTTGCTCATATACTTGCTTGCCTTGCTCCTTGGATATTTATTTCTTGTTGGGATGAGTGGGAATCCCAAATTATTATGTAAATTTTTCAATAGAAAAATCTGCTAAGGCCCTCCCGTCAAGACAAACAATCTTCCTATAGTCCTTCAAATAATGCTCCCTACATTCCAAGATTAGTTGAGGGATTTGGACCGAGGTAGGGAAGCTAGAGGCTTGAGCAATTCCATTGTCAACCAATTTATTTGCCTTGGGTGTAGGGTTATTACCAAACAATTTGTCCATCAAGTCTTTCATATCAATGTGACCCATATCGATATCTCCCACAAAATTCCATCTTAAAATGATTTTATATTGAGATGAATCACATTGATGAATCACATTTGAATTAAAATTTCATCTTTGAGACCCTTATCATTTACATCTGCATGAGAAATACTTAATAAATATGCTAAAAGTCATATTTAATTATGACCATATGTCATAAGAAAAAATGATATCCACAATTTCAAACATAATTCAAATCTCCATGATTAAAAATTTACTCAAAATAATCCCTTTCAGTACTTATTGAACCAATGCGGAGAATCCATAGGTACATGGAATTGCAGAAAAGAACACCTATTAGGCCTTCCAAATTACACCCAAAACATATATTTTACAACTTAACTTATCGTGGAGATTCGATAGCTATATGACCTTGCGGAAAATCTTAATGCATGTGGACAATCACTACAATTTTAAAGCCTTTTAATGTATTGCAGAAAATCAAGTGGTCCACGCCCTTGTGGAAAATGCTATTAGAAAAGGAGATCTCTCGATCACGGTCGGAATCCCACAATGGAGAGCAATTGAAAAAATTTGGACCTCATGAGGTTATTGCAGAGAAATGGAAGATGGACGGATGAACATAAAACTCTTGCAATAGGGATGAATGAAAAGCAAAATGCAGGGTGAGTTGGAAATTGCTTAAAAATGCAACAGGAATGGATGTTGAGGGAAACTTAGGGGTACGCGGATAAATGCCAATGACTAATGGAACTCTCGGAGACACTTATTAAGTGAAACTTGCTAAATGGGTAGGATGATGTGGAAAAATGAATAGTGTGGGACTTGAAGTGGGAAACAGAAGGGTGCGAATAACTAGTGGATTCCTGAAATGAAAACTCTGGTAAAATAATAGTCCCTAAAAAAATTTTGATGCCAGAAGGAACTGCAGCAAAACGATGCGGACAAGGATAATGTCAATTCACATGTACAGTTCTACATGACACTTATCAAATCCTCGTCTTGAACTCACAGAATTTAAAACATGAATTTTGATTTTTCCAAACTAGGGCATAACATTCATACACCAAAATAAATGAAAATCTTCTAATGTTTAAACATTCTTTATAAACACTAATTGAAACCTTGGTCTGGTTAATCATGACGGTATGAAAAATAGGGCAGCATTTACGAAATGATCTAAAGGTAAATGTTTAATGATTCAACCTCTATCTTTATACACAATTCTAGTTTCACTCATCCTTCGAACTTTGAATTTTGTAACATTTACAACTGACATTAATATACACCTTGAGATATAACCAAACCCTAGGCTAACATTAACATTAAAATTTACAAACAAACAACCAGAGCCAAGAAATATTAGCATACCTGCTAAATGGTGATAAAATGGTATACAATTGAATAAAGATCACCTTCACTCAACAAGCACACTCCAAAGTTGCAGAAATTCGCTCCAAATCTCATACTTGTTTTTGAAATGGGTAAAATGAGCATAAAAATCCCCCATCAAACAATACATACCTCGGCCAAATTCATACATTAATGCAATTTCACACTTAATAGGGTGGCAACCACTTTAAATTATTTACTTGCGGTTTGAACCAATTGTGGAACTTCGACACGTATGCGACCATTGCAGAAAAATCGAAGGGTATAGGATATATCCATGTGGCAGTTGAATGTCTAGTGAATGATAAACTATATGAATTTGAAAATGTTGCAGACTGTGGATGGTTGAGGCCATTGAAGGGAAAGATGACCTGTCCAGATGAACCAAAAAACTTCGCAAGTCCTCAATAGACTCAAAAAATGACCTTAAAACCCTCAAATGACCCAAAAACTCAATGAATAAAACAATAAGCTGACTTGTTATGAAACGAGATATAAGTTTAAGGGGTAGGACAATGACTGGGTCACTATCCCAAGGAGAAGAAAAGGGACATATTAGGAACATGAAACTGAATTGCATGACAAGGCCATGAGAAGCAAGGGTGTTGCTAGCCAATCTATAGTATTTAATGTAGATATGTTGAGTTGGGGAAGAATAGTACCTCACATGTGAGAGATATGGAATACATGGAGTGACCATCAAGGATAGCAATATCTAAATGATAGGTTGATAGGTTTGTTTGCAATACTATTTCATAAGGTTAGTGTTTACAAGTGTGCAATGAAGAATGGGGCTAAGATATGAAGGATAAGTTAGCAAGGTAATTAAGGGGAAATTAAGTATAATAGTTGATTTAAGAGAGAATTTATTTGTACTATGGCTGAGATGTCACGATTATAATTTTGGAAGATTGTATCATATAGAAGAAGATATCTAGATAGACTATATATATACATATATATAATACTCAATTATACTATGTCACTATGTTAGTGTCTACAAGTGTGCAAGAAGGAATAAGGATACGAGATGAATGATAAGTTAGCAAGGTAACTAAGGGGAAATTGTACACAACAGTTGAGTTAAGAAAGAATTTATTGGTACTATGAATGAGATGTGACAATTAAATTTTGGAAGATTCTATCATATAGAAGAGATTTAGATAAACTAAATATATATATATATATAACACTCACAAGTGTGCAATGAGGAATGAGGCTAAGAGATCAATGATAAATTAGCAAGGTATGTAAAGAGAAATTATAAATAATAGTTGAGTTAAGAGAGAATTTATTGATAACTATGATTGAGATGTCGCAATTTTTTTTTTTAAGATTCTACCATATAGAAGAAGAAATTTAATATATATATATATATAACATTCAAGCCGATAAATGCACTAGAACCCTTTAAATACCGTCATGAGAGACTTGCAAGGATGGTGTCTTGATATTGCATTTCTTCTTTGTTTTACATTTGTATTTATAAGAGCTATTAGAAGCGGCCATGAGAGATGTGCAGGAATGGCAGCCAGCAAGGAGGCGACGCAAGGAAGCACTCACATTTCCAAGCGTGCCAAACAACTATATTTAAGAATCTGAGCATATGTGAAACGAAGAATCTTATGTTACCTAATCACCTCTTGGAAAAGGAAACATAGCCTTGCCTGGGCGTTTCTGGTCACATGGCTCCTAAGGAATATATGGTTAAGTAACTGGCAACTTCCTCAAGTTGGTGTAAAGGGACATATCTAAATGCTGTAGACTTCTCAAATCCCCCAAGCTGCATAGGAGCTCATCTGCAAGTGCACCAGCGATTGGAGAAACCAAAATTCTTTCTCACAAGCTCATCCTTTTCTCCAATGAGAAAATGAGCAGCAGTCAAGGAATGTTTCTTTCTCTTCATAATCAAGGGAATCTTAACTTACTTTAGGCCTCTTTGATATCCTATGGCAATACTCTCAAGATCTTATCCAACTCAATCCCAATATTCACGGAGTTCCCATACAGTTGTGCTCCGTATACCTTCAAAGACAAAGGTAATCCCTTGGATGATTTATGAATTTTTTAACAAGCTCCTCAAATCCATCCAGTGGAATGAGTTTTGAAAAAGCATGCCAGCAAAATAGTTGCTCTGTATGAGATAGATTCAATTATTTCATTTTGTATACAAGGGAAATATCCCAAGACTTCGGTACTTCATTTTCATGTGTAGTAACAATGATGAGACTACCTTCCCATAGGCTGTAATGTTCTACTTCTTTGCCACCTTTTACATTAAATGCAACATACCAATTTAGGATTAAAGGCACAATTTTTAATAGTTTTAGTCTTGGTTTGAATTCCATATATGAATTTTCTCCAAAGGGTTTGATTAATGGCTATCATGTATCTCAATTTTGGTTTTGAAAAAGAATTTGACAATTGTCAAATGTAGATTCATATTGTAAACTTAAGACAACTTTAGTATATATAGGACACCTAGTGAAATGACCTATATATAGTCCAATGAAATTATCATGTTTTTCCACCTTTACCAACAATTAAGTCATTATTTACATTTACTTATAACCTTTTATTTTCATCACACCATACATCTTGAAGTGGGACCCATATGATAATTTACCATGTGAGAAACCCATGCAATGCAATTAGGTGCTATCATGTCCTCCACCTCAACTTATTGTTTTGAGTCTACAAAGTTCATTGCACATTGCATACATGAGAGGGGTCATTTGAAAATCTATGATGCAAAGGCACTATGTGATGCAAAAGGGGTTGTTTGCTATCAAAGGCTCAAGAGATTTGAGACCTTCTCTACAACAAGCACACATAGACATTGTCTAGACCAAATGTGAACATCCACATAATCTTGATGCCTAATATTCTAGTGCCTACGCTCACGACTAAAAACTTATGTCAATAGGTTACAACTTTATAGTTTGAAAAATAGCCTTGAGTAGAATCTACAATATAAATAACAATTGTGATGCAATGAGATACTAGCTTGGATCCTCTAGCATGTTAAAATTTATTTAGCAATGTCTTCCCTCAATTACCATTGCACATGCATAGATAAAAGTGGGGCCCATACTTAAGACTGCGATGTGAACAAGAGTTGTGTTGTAATAGAAAGCCACTACTTGATAGAGTTGATATAAAACTTCATCCTCTTAGAATATATACATCATCAATTACTAACCAATTAAATGACCCAAACTTGGTAGAATTATGCCACCATGTCTTGGAAACTAGCAATTGGACTCAAACCTTAAGAAAAATGGCATCACAACACTAGCTCATAGTCTCAAAAGGATATTTTGAATAAAAGATGTAACGTGAAGAGCTTGTGTGATGCAACTAGGCTCTATGACGTGGATAACTAGCTAGAGACCAAAGACTCTAGGATATAAGTGCGATATTCAAACCATTAGAAACATAAAGTAATTACAAATATCAAGTTAGCATAAGCATGGGGCTGTTAAAAGAATGAGACTTGGGGTGATTGAGACTCACGACTTAAGTGATTTCACCTAGGCAACCAATCACCATCAAATTAAATAAGATTAAGGAAACTAAACATAGAAGTAACCTTACAAGGACTAGGGTTTTAGCCAAAGACATGGAAAGATAAACCCTAGCAAGGAATATAGGCCAAAAACCCGAAGGATGAAAATTATAAACTAGAACACTCCTACAATTTCCTCGCTCAAAGACTATTTCCTATCCCTTTTATGTTTCATCACAATCTTTACTATTTTTATTTCTATACTTTAGTGAAGCTTTATCACATAGTAGCTCAAGCCCACTAAAGAGCAGGCAAATTTAAGATCAAATATTGCATACACAACAATTTTAACACTACAAATTGTCCTCATTTTAGCATCTATTTTTGTTGTACTTTTTAGGGCCCAATTTGGCCTTCTTTCTTAGCCTCTTTCCCAATCCAAATGGCATATTTTTATTTTATGTGTATCAATGTTTTTTGTAGTGCGTTTTTGATGTTTTATATCAAATTTATCCATTTTGTAATGTTTTCTATTCATTTCCTTTTTACATCATCACAAGCATACAATCATCTATGTTTATGTATACTAACATCTCATGAATATACAACTATACAAGATTTGTTTCACAACCAAAAGTTATTTACTTTTTAGTTTTATTTGTTTTCAACTATTAGTCACATAACCCACCAAGCTTCCAATATTTTATTCCTAACTTGTTTTTAACATCAAGAGGGGGTAATTATTTTATTAAAACAAGGAAACATTACAAAGCAAGGGCATTAAATGGCCCTATCAAGTTCAACCAAGTGATCCAATTGATAAGACAAATCCGAGGGTAGTTGACCCCGATCCACCAAATTCCAATCATGAATATGATCAGAAGCCCATTTAGCCAAACAATGAACAACATCATTCCATTCTCAAGGAATATGAATGGAAGAAATATCCTCCAAAGAAGCACAGAGACTGAGAATTTGTTCAACAATCAAAGCCAATTGCCAGCTCACATCATCCAAATACCGCCTTTTTAGTAAGTTCACCACAACCTGGGAGTCAGATTCACAAATGATCCTTCGCCATCCCAATTGACTGGCCTGCTCCACAGCCAATAAAATGGCCTGAGCCTCCATAAGATTATTCATATGAAGACCCTTATACACAAAGAAGATAAACTAAACATCTCCAGAGCTATCCCGACCCACACCCCCAATGCCAGCATGACCCGGATTTCCATGAGAAGAGCCATCCGAGTTGATTTAAGGACTCCATGAGGAGGAGGGGTCCATCTTCCCTCCCTATTCACCTTCGGGGTAGGATGTCTACATTTGTTGCGCATGAGTTGCCATTGTGGAGGAGGAAGATGAAGAGGATTACAACAATGAACATTACAAGGGTCCACCAGCACAGTCATATCACACTTAGCCACAATAGTTTCCCCTAAAGAGTGTAGAATTTTCCACCATAGGTGAGGGGCCATCAACAATGAATCATGAAAAATTCGCCTATTCCTCTCCAACCACAGGTTCCAGATAATAAAGGATGGCCCAAGAGCCCAAGCAGCTTGAAGAAAGGAGGTAGAAACAGGGGCCCTCCCTCACCGTTCCCCAAACTCCACCAAAGAGGAAGCATGTCAGCACGCTGTATTCCACACCCCCCACCAGAAATGCCAAATCTCCCTAGCATAGGAACATTGGAAGAAGAGATGGGAGACACTCTCTTCACAGACGTGACACAAAACACACATAGAGGGGCCTTGGAAACCACACTTACATAAATTATCCCAAGTAAGACACCGGTTTTGAGCCACTAACCACATAAAGAAGTTGCATTTGGGCCATGAAAACTTGTGCCAAACTTGCTTCCATCAAGGGACCTCAATGCCCCCAAACAACTGCCTACCTAATTGCTTATAACCAACCACCACAGAGTACTTTCCAGACAAATCCGAGCCATCCCAAGCCAAGACATCAGGTCCCCTCAAAGAATTACAAGCACGGGAAGCCAAAAGTTGGGAAAGCTCACGCCTATCCCCCTCAATCCCTCCAAGTGGCCACTCAAAAGGATGCTTCCAACGAAAACTTATAACCAAGCCACCATGCTACGCCACCTTATAATGCTCCACAATATTCCTAACTTGTTTTTCAAAATTAGCCTATTATATGATTTTGATTAGAGATTCCTCTTTCCTCTTCATGCTTTGAAACTAATTTTTAGCTCCAAGTATTATCCTCCAATCTTATACAAGATTTTATAGCATTCTTGCACTCTATGCTCATTGGTTTTTCGAGAATCCTTCACTTCCATTGTAAATATATATACACACCATTTGTCTCTGTTTTCTTGGGATGGTTAGCTATTATCTTTCACTTTTCTTGTTAATTGTGTATTGTATTATTCACTTTGTATTTCTAGATTCTACATCTCCCAACTCTCTTCCATATAGATAGTGATGATGTTTGATACCTTTATTATTTCTTATTTGATAATTTATATTGTTACTCTTTAATATATTTTGTACATGACTACTCATAGAAATTAAAAGATAGGAGCCTAAGTGGGACTTAGTTGTGACATGAGGATAGAATTTCAAGGGGTAGGACAATGACTGAGTCACTATCCCATGGAGAAGAAAGGGATGTGTTGGCAACATAGAACTGAATTGTATGACAAGGCCATGAGAAGCAAGGGTGTTGCTAGCCAATCTAGAGTATTTAATGGCAAGACTAAAATATAGATAAGTTGAGTTGGGGAAAGAATTGTACCTCACATATGGGAGATGTGGTATAAATAGGATGACTATCGAGGATAGCAATATCTAAATGATAGGTTGGTTTGAAATACTATGTCATGAGGTTAGTGTCTGCAAGTGTGCAATGAGGAATGAGGCTAAGAAATGAATGATAAGTTAGCAAGGTAATTAAGGGGAAATTAAGCATAGTAGTTAAGAGAAATAATTTATTGGTACTATGGCTGAGATGTCACATTCAAATTTTTGGAAGATCATATCATAGAAGAAGATATTTAGATAAAGAGAACATATATATGTGTATATATAATAACACTCAACATTATGTCATGATGTTAGTGTCTACAAGTGTGCAATGAAGAATGAGTCTAAGATATTAATGATAAGTTAGCAAGGTAATTAAGAGAAATTATACATGATAATTGAGTTAAGAGAGAAATTATTGATACTATGATTGAGATGTCAAAATTAAAATTTTGGAAGATTCTATCATATTGAAGAAGCAATATTATATATATATATATATCGCTCAAGCTGATATATGATAGTTGAGTTAAAAGAGAATTTATTGACACTATGACTGAGATGTCACAAATAAAATTTTGGAAGATTCTATCTGTATAGGAGCGAATTTGCACCCCTTAGGAAAATTCCCCTTTTACCCTTCCTCACCTTAGAAAACCAAATCCGAAGGCTAAATTCCACCTAAGCTCGTTGCCTTCGTTCCACTTGTTGTCCGTTTTATGTGTCGACAGAGGAATAAATGTCGAGGATGCCTGCGCGGCGCGCTTATGTCCCTGGCAGTTTCCTGCAATTGGAGCCTGCAGAGGCGTTACACTTCCCATTGGGAGTCGACTTGTAACACCCTCTTCGGCCAACCGACCCGAATATGGCCGTTTTCTTCTCTCTTTCCTTCAAATTCACTCATTCTTCATCCATTTCATCATCTCTACGATCTCTTCACAATCCTCTTCCTTCATTCATTCAAGACTCTAAGCCTTCGATTCATCTCGCTTGGCTCTTCACATTCTCTAGGCATTCAATCCATCACACTTAAGCAACACTTTACACTTCACAACAACAAATTCATCACTCCATCAACTCAGTGGAGCAAGTGTGGAACAAACACCATTGCAGCAGATGCTTGAGTCTTCTCATTTTCTCCCCTATTAGCCTTGAGTGCTTTTGGTGGAGGTGGTAAGCTTTCCACTCCTTTCCTCTATTATTTGGTTGAGTAAGCACATAATTGTTTTGTAGTGCTTTGTGTTCTTTCTTTCACTTCTTGCTTTATCATACTTTTCTCTTTATCTATCTGACTGTCCGTGGAGGTGGGAACACCAAAACGAGGGTTTGACTGAGGCAAACCCCTATACAACCCCCCAACAATTTCATTTTGTAGTTTGTTGGGGAGGAACACGCGGGAATGGCAACCAGCAAGGAGGCAATGCAAGGAAGCACTCACATTTCCAAGCATGCCAAACGAACTAAATTTAAGAATCTGAGCACATGTGTAATAGAGAATGTTATGTTACCTAATCAGCCATAGACCCTGCTTCCCCACCCTGTAATGAATTTGCTTCTAGCTGGCAATGAATTGTTGAGTGCTATTACATTTTCTCCAGTCTGAAAAGACTGATAGGGAAATATTATCAATGTGGAACAAATTTCTTCTAAGAAAGGTAATATTAAATAGCTAAAATAAGCAAGCTCCCTGCCAAGAAATTTCGAGACTAATGATAAAAACAGGGGATTAAGAAATTTAAACAGAGGATAAATAAATTTAAACAATACAGAAAATCGTAGAAGATAAGAATAAAATATACTAGTGAGTAATTAGTATTAGAGAAATCGAAGTAAGTTATGTTACAACGTTGCCAATTGAGAAAAACATCACACATACCTAAAAACAACCGTTTAGAATGGAAACAACATTTCAGCCCCTTATAACAGGAAACAAAGCCTTGCCTTGGCTTTTCTGGTAACATAGCTCCAAAGGAATACATGGTTAAGTGGTGCCAACATCCTCAACTTGGTGCAAAGGGACATATCTAAATGCCGCAGACTTCTCTAATCCCTATAACTGAACAGGAACTCAACTCCAAGTACACCAGCAATTGGGAAAACCAAAATTCTTATGGCAGACCACCCAAAAGCTCATTCTTTGCTTTAATGAAAAAGCAAGCAGCATCGAGGAATATCTCTTTCTCTTCATAATCAAGGACATCTTAACTTTGAGCCTCTCTGATCTTCTCCAACTCACACTTCCAAAAATCATGGGACATCCCATTCAGCTGTGCTCCATATACCCTTAGATACAGAGGTAACCCATTGGAGGCCTTTACGAACTCTTTAACAAGCTCCTCGAATCCATCCAGTGGAATGGGTTCTGAAAAAGCATGCCTACAAAAAAGCTCTTGTGCATGAGATAGATCCAATGCTTTCATTTTGTATACAGGAGAGATACCCCAAGACTTCAGTACTTCATTTTCACGTGTAGTAACAATGATAAGACTACCTTCGCATAGGCTATCCTTTGTGGGCAATAGAGCATCCAGTTGGTCCACATCATCCAGAACAATGAGAACCCTTACAGATCTCAAACGCCTCGCAAGAATTGTCTTCCCTTCCTCTATATTGTAAGTTTCCACACCAAGATCCTTGAGGAGTTTTTTCTGCTTGTTATACAACATGCCTTTGGTTGCCGCATCTCGAACATCAAAAACAAAACTGGAACTCTCCATTAACGGAGATCTTCTGTTGTAATTTTCTTTTGCGAGAGTGGTCTTACCAGAACCCCCTATACCCCGAATCCCCACAACTTGTACCATCTGAGAACCCTGGGCAGATTGAAATGTATTCATTTCAGCGTCTTCCACTATTTCATTGAGACCAACTGGATATTTTGCAACAACTAATGGATCTGTGCCTATTACCTTCAATATAATATTCCCAATATTCTTCAGCAGGTTCGACTCATCACTGAACAAGAATTTTTTTGAAAAATAAATAAAATAGAACAGATGATTATGTCAAAGTTGCATACGATAAGATAAGTTTGGCATGCATATTTATTAAGCTAAAGAGGCCGAAGGTTTAGTACTTACTCATCAGTTTTAATGATTTGGCCAGTGAAAAATGAGGCTCTGTAGAGTGCCATTTTCCGCTCCTCAAGCTGTTGTAATTAAACTGTATTTAACCTTCTCTTCATGCTTCTTAAAGTCCTTATTAAACGTTCCTTTCCCTTGACCTACATTTCTGAGATCAGTAGGATCTACATGGTAGAAAATAGGAATTATTGTGGCGCCTGTTTTAAGCATAAATGAAAGCTCTGCCAAACACCAGGGTGATTCTGCATAGGCCTTCGAAAAAATTGCTATATGAAGCAGAGCGCTGCTCATTGCTGCTTCTATTGCTTTAGGCAAGAAATCGCCATATTTCAATTTCTTTGAATCCAAAAACACTATCATTAGCATACCAGTGATGATGCCATAGAGTGCACTAGCTATGGCGTGTTTGACGTCTGGTCCACGATAATTAATGAAGACATCGTAAGACGGCCTTGGCATGAGTGATGAGTACATGTACCAGAAGTCGGGGAAGGTGGTGCCATTCCATCAAATGGTCACGTCGCACCAGCAACAGAAGTGGATGCCATGGAATAACGTAGATTGCAGTGAAAACAGCGAAAGAAAACCGTTTTCGTGTTTAAGTAGCTAATTAATTGTCAGATAACGGGTCGACTGAGTGGCTGTGATTTTCGTGCAGAAAGAGGGAGTTGGTGAGGAAGATTCAGGGAAACAGGGGCCAGGTGACGAACATAACGAGGATAACAACTGACTAAAAGCGGAGAGTGGTCTTGATCTTTGGAAGAAGCAGCGTGGGGCAAGTGAAACGTAACAAAGTATTCAGAGAAACTGAGGTAGGTCTGCGAGATTATTTGGAGAGGTAAAACGTGGCTTGCGTTTATTGTTTGGAAGAAGGTCAACTGTCGTACGACAATAATGAATATAAAGCAGTGAAGCGGCAACAGTCATGAAAAGAGAAAATATTAGTTCAAGTATCGTACGGGAAAAATGAATATAAAGCAGTAAATTATTGAAAAAACTTACAGAATGCCATAAATAAAACAGTCCTAATTACGCACCTATGTAAAAAACCCCTATCCCCATCTCATGTGTTGGACAAAAAGCACCGATGGAAAGACTTGACGGATGGTTAGTTGTGTGCCGTCACGTGTCTGTTGTTGGAAAAAGACACGTGGTCCGGCAAAAAAGTCAAAAAGCTAGAAAAAACGCCCCAAACGTTGCCATTTTCCACATTTTCATTTTGTAGTTTGTTGGGGAGGGACACGCGGGAAATGAAATGGAGTTGCAGGCAGTCGAATCTCTAGCAAGAGTAAAAAAAAATCGGTTTTTTTGTGTACATAGGTGCGTTTTGTCTACAAGTTAGTTGTTTCCCTAAATGTCGCAATTTGCCACATTACATTTTGTAGTTTGTTGGGGGGCGTGGGTGACGAAATGGAGGCTGAACAAGAGCAACGCATTTGACGGGCGCAGTGGCTAGCCAACAGGTATGTATATATGCCATTTTCCCATTTTGTAGTAACTTTGATGCACGGTTGTTAAATGGTTTTCTATGAAGCATTGAACAGTGGTTAAATGGGTTTTTTGTAAAGCATTGAATGACTAATGGTTAAAGAAAATGGGTTTTCATTGATGACAAAATAAAATGTTTTGTTTGCGTGTAGGGTTTTCATTTCAAATGCATAGTTGTTTATGTTTTTCTTTGTTTTAAGGGTTTTCAAATTTCACTATGAAGAATTGAACGACTATAATTGGTTGGGAAGATGGGTTTTCATTGACAAGAAAATAAAGGGGTTTTCATTTGAAATGCAAAGATGTTTTGTGTGTTTTTGTGTTGGGTTTTAAATTTTTACTTTTGGCTGTTTGTTGTGAAGATGGGTTTTCATTTACGGAAAAATAAAGGTTGTTCTTTGTGAAAATGAGTTTTCATTTGAAACGCAATGTGGGTTATGTGCCCATGGGTTTTCAAATTCATAATTTGGAATGGACAGAAAGCCCAAAATCGTATACGCAAACAAAACCTTTTATTTTCCCATTGACATTCTCATTATGAATGTTGCAATGTCTAAATGGTTTTGAAACATTAGGTGGGTTGCAGGTTTTGTAAAACACAATGTTTTGCATCCTGAAATTTTTACAAAACAGTATGTATGTATTGAAAAGCTTTGTGTTATTTAGACCGTAGGAATGTGGTGATAGGCACCATTTTTTAAACACCCAGTATGGTATTTGGCTTCAGGGTGTAGAGGGTTTTACAACATTGTGTGGGTTGGAGGTTTTGTAAATCATATTGTCACCTCACCTCCCATTGTGTTTTCCAACTTGCAATCATATTGTTCATGTATATTTGGATCATATCAAGAAATTTAATGTATATTTGGAAAAATGCATAATGGCATTTCCCATTTTTCATTTGATTGGAACAAATAAAATGGGTGATCCCACAACAGTGGTTTATAATTTTTGGGCAAACTGGACACTGCAATTATTATTTTTAACTAAATCTTCACTTTCGGGCTCTTGTAGCGGCTAAACTGTGAAGAATTTGAAAATGATGCAAACTAGAGTCTCATCACATTTTGTCTCTAAATTCTAAAAATATATTTTTCAAAATTTTTGGAATTAGATTGCACATTTTTTTCCATCTCCCACGAAAACTGGTTTTTTTTAGAAAACAACATTTTTAAAAAGTGACGCTCACCGTATATAACATAACTTTTTTTGTATGAAGGATAAAATTATAATTTTTTTGAATTTAGATTTGTAACTACGATATCTAGCACTTTCATTTGGTCTCATAGTTTTTTATTGAATATTTTTTACTTAATCAAGTTTCAAAGTCAAACCAATTGCAATTCAGAGATAGGCGGATTGTATACAACATAACTTTTTCTGTATGAATCGAAATTCAATTTTTTTTTTTTAATGGATCAAGGACATCAATACCCAGCCTCAACATATTTTTTAAAATTTTATTTTGATAATCTGCTATTTTTCCACATGTGCAAACCAGAGATTTTGATTTTCAGGGAAAAACCTATGTTTAATAAAACTAAAAAATAAAATACATAATAAAAGAAAATCATATTAAAATTATATTCAACGGATAGCTCATTCCGAGGACTATCATTATCTAGTTGGGTTTCTGAAATTTTCTGCATTTTCATTTTCAAATTGAGCTTCAAACGACATTTTTTACAAAAAGAATCATTTTTTTGAGGAGATAGGGGAAAAAGGGTGTTCAGCCGAACCTCTTAAAGGGGTATGTTCGGCCGAACCTCTTTAAGGGGCTTGGCTGAACCTAGCCACTATAAAATAATGAAAAAAATTCATGGGGTCCCGAAAAATGATGGGGTTTTTTTTAAAAAATCCCTATTAAGGGGGTTCGCTCGAACCCTAGTTCGCTCGAACCCCTTTATTTTAATATTATCAATGGGGTTCGAGCGAACATAGGGTTCGGTCGAACAATTTGGTTCGGCCAAATCCCTTCACTTTGTGTAGAGGGAAAAAATGACTTTTCCCTTCCTCCACAAACGTGTTCACCACTTATGTGGGTTCACCCAAATGCTCAACATTATTTGCAGTGTTGGAAAAAATATTGTCCCATGTCAGTTAGTTCATTTTAAAAAGTTTTGTTTCATTACGACCAAGAATGCAATGAAGTCCACTTTCAATTTTTTGAACAACTCTTTGCTACAGTTGAAATGGCATTTCACTGGCATTTCACTTTCTTCATCTGATTAGAACAAATAAAATGCTCGCATTATATGTAGTGTTGGAAAACACATTGTCTCCTCTCAGTTGTTCCCTCAAATACTGACCTATATTATATGAATCGGCTTTTAATGCTAGTATATTATATGAATCGGCCTCTAATATTGGTATAGTATACCATTAGGGGGAGAAGCTAAAGTGTAGAAAAAACGAACCTATGTATGTAACGTTATATCATAATCCCCATTCCCCATCCCACGTGGTGGAAAAAATGCACCGACGTAAAGACTTGACGGACGGTTAGCCGCATGTCATCACATGTCTGTCGCTATAAAAGGATGTGCGATCGGTGGGAAAATTAAAAAGAAATAGACAAAACGCCCTAAATGTCAATGTTTTCCACATTTCATTTTGCAATTTTTTGGGGACAGACGCACAAATGACAAAATGGAGTTGCAGGTGTTCGCGTAAAGTAATAGACAAAATGCACCTAAACGTCCCTCAAATACTGGTGTCTAAATGGTTTTGAAACATTAGTTGGGTTGCAGGTTTTGTAGAACACAATGTTTTCCATCCTACAATTTTACAAAACAGTATGTATGTATTGAAAAGCTTTGTGTTATTTAGATCATAAGAGTGTGGTGATAGGCACCATTTTGTAAACACCCAGTAAGGTATTTGGCTTCAGTGTGTAGAGGGTTTTACAACATTTTGTGGGTTGGAGGTTTCGTAAATCATGTTGTCACCTCACCTCCACCTGTGTTTTCCAACCTGCAATCATACTATGCATGTATATTTGGATCATATTAAGAAATTGAAACACAAGTTTTACTCTACCAAAGACTTGTTATAAGGTGCCTTTCATTACATTTGTACTGCCTAAATTACATTCATACCATTTTGTAAAATTTCAAGTTTCAAAACACTAGTTTTCTCCTCCAATTCCTACACATGCACTCCAACCTTTAGCTTTCAATGTCTAGACATGAAACAAAGAGTGTTTTCCCCCCTCTTTCTCCAAACTGAAAACGTGCACGTCAATCTGCCTCTAATTCCCTTGCTAGAAAAAAAGCTCTAAAAATGACAACTCATACTCACATTGTTTGTACTGTCTAAATCAAGCATTTATACTGTTTTGTAAAATTTCAAGTTGCAAAACATTAGTTTTTCGAAATTTGCAACCCACATAATGTTTTAAAACCTTTTACAACAATCAACCCAATTGGTTACCCCTCACCTCAATTTGGTATGTTTTTTGATTGCCTTGAGAGCCTTTTGTGAATTAGATAGTAATAATGTAATGAGATTGGAAAACACTGAGTTGTAAGAAATCTGCAACCCACATAGTGTTGTAAAACCCTCTAAATTTAACAACCCAATTGGTAAGTCGTGAAAATCGAGTTGAAGCACCTATGTACATACAGTCGGTTAGAAACTCTCAACTCAACTCGATTGGTCGTCTCTCTTGTCTGCAATGCCCCCTTGCACTCCAATGTTTCACTTTCAACCTACAAAAGGAGAAAACCCAGAACACAAAGTGTTTTCCAAGAACAATACTTGTTACAATGTAAAACGTATGTCTTAATCACATCAACACCCTTCCCTCCCATAGTGAACAAATAGCTTCTCGTACAAGGCAAAAAAACATCGACGTAATTCAATACAATGTGGCACCACCTCGCTTTCCTCGCCGTGACATTTCCTCTTGTTTGTTGGCTTCATCACTTTTATTATCTTTCTTTGCAGGCCTTGCACTATGTTGTCTCCTCATGTTATGTATGTTTCTATGTATGTTGTTTATGTATGTCTTTATGCATTTTTGTATGTAGATAGGTGCGTTTGTTCGGGAGATTAGTTGCGCTCATAGAGGGTTTTACAACATTGTGTGGGTTGGAGGCTTCATAAATCATCCATTCACCTCCCACGATGTTTTCCAACTTGCAATCATTCAAAGTTTTAATGGTTGTTGGAAAACAGTGGGTGTTTATAAAACAGTGCCTTTCATTGCATTCCTACTACCTAATTAAAAAAATATTTTCAAGACATTCCTGCCTGTGCTCTCCACCACGTAACTTTGAATGTATAGAATGAAATAAATGGCAAACCACATTGTGTTTTCCAACCTGCAAATTATATTCTGCATTTATTTTTAAATCATATGAGGAAATTGAATTGCAATATTTTGTGTAAGAGTTGCTATAAATTGTGAAGATGAATGAACTTTAGTACATTCTTACTATCTACAAACTTTAAGGTTTTCATTAGAAGCATGTTGTCTATATATAATTGCATGTTGGAAAACAGTATGCATTATGAAACTTGCAACCCAAATATTGTTCTTAGCTTTGAGAGTGTCTTTCTAATTAGAGAATGGAGATGTTTTGTTTTTAATAAGTTTTTTACAAAATATTGTCTACCTTTTCACATAGGAATCTCATGTCTCCATCCAACTGATTATCTTTTTTGCGCTGACATCCTATTTTTCCTTCTATTCATGTTATGTATGTTTCTATGTATGTTTTTGTGTATGTTTTTATGTGTTTTTGTATGTACATAGGTGTGTTTTGTCGCTAGATTAGCTACTATTTTTGGTCAATCAAGGTGATTAGCAAGGCTTTTGTTGAGTTGTTAACATTTATTCTTGCAATAATCTATATTTTTTTAGTCCTTTGTACAAGTAATGGTTTAGTTTACAATATCATTGAACACTGGTTACAATATTGATATGTTAATTAGATGTTCATTGAGAGACACAGGATATAAACGAAAGTCTAATAGTGGTACATGGTATCCTTATTGTCTGTCTTCTATGCCCTTATTGATTATTGCAAGTTATGACCTCTTTCATCTGCTAGGAGAGATGAGTTTTTTATATATCTGAATGAATGTTCAGTGCTTCACAGTTCCTGCAAAATGGCAGAATGGCAGATATAATGAATAATGGTACAAAAGATAGTTTTCGAATAACCACATCAAAATCATGGAGGTCCCGAATAACCACATCATGTGGTGAGAACTCAACTGTCTTACCAGAGCTAGTGTGAAAAATCTGATAAATGGACAAGAGGTTCGTCGAGATGTCAGGAACAACCAAAACATCCTATAGAGTGCCTCCATCCAAAGAGACAAAACCTGAACCCAAGACGGAAAGCTGTGAAGAGTCACCCACTGCAATCTATGAAGTACCATAAGAGGCAAGAGAAGTGACCAACTAATGAGTGTGAGTCATATGGTGAGAAGCACCAGAGTCTAAAATCCAAGTGGACCCATTGGTTGATGCTCGTGCAGTGAGAGCATGACCCTTCCCTGTGGTGGAAGAAGAAGAAGATTGAGGTGAGGAGATGTGTTGCTGCTGCATGGCATCCTCTAAAGCCTCTAATCGTTTCCAACACCTAGAAATTGGATGACCTTGCTTGCCACAAAAATTGCAAGTGTCTCCTGATTTCTCCTTAGTCTTGGAGGAAGACTCACCAGACTTCGAAGATTACCCATGTTTCGGATTAAATGGTGGTTTAGAATAAGACTTAGGAGGTGGTTTGGAGGAATGCTCACTACCTGCAAAATCTTTCTTGGGCCTTGGTTTCTGCTTCTGTTTCCCCTTCGGTGACTGAGCAACCAATGCTTTGCTCTTTGAACCTGAGAGCATATCCATCTGAGAAAGGTGAGACTGTTCCCGAGACAAATGCTCACAAAACAAATCAAAGGTAGGCATGGTAAAACTGTAACCCAAACCATCCATGGTGGAGTAGAAGGAGGAAGCAAATATCTGAAATAGACCACGAAGCTTCAAAAGAATTAAGTAAATGCACACTGTGTCTGTCTTGTTCTTTCCACAACCTTGTAAAATAGTGCGGATAGTTTTGAACTTGTTCAAAAAATCCTCAATAGTGGGAAATGAATCAGGTAACAATGAAGTCAGATCTGCCTCAATCTGTAATGCACTGAACTCATTAACGACCCCAAAAAGTGTCTCAAACTTCAGCCACATGGCTCGAGGAGTGAGCAAAGCATCAAGGTGAAACAAAAGATTGTCTGAAACATGCATGCATAACAAACCCATAGCCTCATCCATCTTGTTCCCATGTTGCATAATCTCAAAAGGACGTTGCAACTAAGGTTGAACCTCATCTAAACAAGAACATAACCCTTGTGACCTGAGTAGCCTCATCGTGCGAGACTTCCAAGTGTGATAGTTATGTGATGTGAGTAGCTCAACTGAAGAGTCTGCCATGAAACCCTGCATCTGTACCTGTTTATGTTTTTTATTATTATGTGATCTTTCAGAATAGACAGAAGATGTAGAAGGGTTTGTATTTTTGAGAGTTTTTGTGTTATGGTTTTCTAATATAAATGATAGAAAGCAAGAGAAAAACACCCCCCACAAAAGATAAACCCAAACCCTAGTACAAACTGAGAAGAAGGAAGCAATGCATAAGCAAAAAATGCTTCAAAACAAATTCTCGTGTACTTGGTGAAAATTCTAATAAAATAGATCATATCACTGAATATAGCATGTTGAGATCTTTCCAACGCCTATTCAAGTTTGAAAAACAGTGTCCGTTTGCATCTTCTATGACCCCGGAAGTGAAGAAAGAAGACCTCACTTTGACTAGTAAAAAATATCCAGACTGGTAAATTTTTTATAAAATTACCTACACCATCAGATTGGTGCCAAAACCAGCTTTCCAACACTTCTTCCTGTTCAAAAAATGGAGCTAAAACGCCCGAGTTATGCCTGATTTCGTGAGAGAGCAAAAAAAATGTCCTATTAGACCGCTTTAGCACCTAGGGGCTAAAAAAAATGGCCCCTAGTTGCCTGGGCGGACCAAGGGGCTAAAGCTGGGCCGGAGCCCTCGGTCACCATATGACCCGGCGGCGGGGGGTTTAAGCCCACATGGGCTGGAGGAGCCGACTCGGGTTAGCAAGCTCACAGATGGCGAGCTCGGCAGTGACGAGCTCGACAGAGCACAGCGGGCAGGGTGAGTAGAGTGGGCTAGGCAGAGCGGGGTGGATAGAGTTGGGTTTAGTCAAGGCGAGCGGAGCACGGCAAGCTGGGCGGGTGTCGGCGAGGAACCGGGCAGAGCGCGGAGGCAGATGGCCGAGCTTGGTGGCGGTACTGACGGTGGAGCAGTGGCCGCTTGGCGGCGGATGGGCGGCGGTTGAAAAATGCACGGGCCGCGCAAATTAAAAATCAAAAACCTTTGTTTTTTTGATTTTTAAAAAAAAAAATTTGTGTTTTTTTTTCTGAGGGGGCCGTACGGCCAAACCCTAAATTTTTTTTTGCAACCCTGGTTGACTATGGCCAAAATCGATGATTTGACAGTTGATTTAGGGGTTTTTGGGCGCTACGAATCCAATGGCACTGTCTATTTGAGCCCAAAGTGAACCTAAAATTTAGAGTATGCTGATTCCACAAGAAGAAACCTTAGAACCCTAGATTTGCTTCCAATGCAAAATTCTCAAAACAAGAACAAGCAGCTGCAAATCTGAAGCTCTGATACCATGTTGGAGTTGAAAAGATACAACTTCATAGGAGCCCAAAGATCTCTGCAAGCAAATAACCTGTTACAAGGAGAAGCAAAGAGAAGCAACAAAGAAAATTCTCAAGAATGTGGAGCAATGTATTCACCCAAAATGTAAAATGAATAATGATACAAAAGATAGTTTTCGACCATATATAGATGAAAACCCTAAAAAGGAAAACCATAGGCTTGCACAATAATAATTAATTAAGTAATTAATTATTATGCACCTAATGTTAGCTTAAGTGAAAAGAGGTAAAAAGGAACTTTATGTAATTAAACAAATATTGTTTAATTAATAAGGTAAATACCCGATTACTCTAACAATAATTGCTGATATATATTACTAGTGTTAGTGATAGGTTAAATTGGAAATTAAATTCCCATTGTACAATTTAATATGTTTGTTTATTGTTTGTACAAGCTAAAATTTTGCACTCACCATAACATATAATCCTATATTGGTGAAATTTGGAATAGAAAGAATTCTTTGTAGCACCAAATGTCTTTAATTTGCCAATTTAATCCATCGCTAACACTTGTCTTCCTTCCAGGTGGTTGATATATTTGAGGAAACAAAATTGAAGAAAATAAGGGTAGGAGGATTGAGAAGGACGCCTTAGGAGACGCGAAGCTTTTGCACTAAATATAGGTGATTCCAGCTATCATAGCTTGAATTACAAGTGTACTGGTTCGTTAAACTTCTAAAATTTATTTTACATTTAGAAGTTATGATATTTTTATAGATGAGATGCTTACTATGGCGAATGTAAAGAATTTTCAGTTGAATTTAAAAAAAAATATTACATTATTGTGTGCCTATTATATCCCAAAATTTTACATGAAGGATGTTTCCTCCTTGAAGTGTGAGTGTTATATGGGAAATTCTCAAAATAGCAATGAACAATGATATTGCATCCTTTTAATTATCCCTTTACACAAAAACACATAAAGAGCTCTGCATTTCAAATGAAAACCCTTTACGGAAGGAAAACCCTTTATTTTCCCATCAATGAAAACCCATTTTCTTAATGAACATGGTAGATATAGAAATGGTAGATTTATATACCTGCTAGCTAGCTGTCATGCCTGTCGAATGCATTTAAGTAGTGTAGACCCTTTCGACATCAATGAGAACCCATCTTCCCAACCAATAGCTGTTCAATTCTTCACAAGTGAAATTTGAAAACCCTCAAAACAAAAAAACATAAACTATGCATTTGAAATGAAAACCCTACATGTAAACAATTTTTTTAAATTTTTCCTTCAATGAAAAACCATTTTATTTAACCAATAGATGTTCAATGCTTCATAGAAAACCCATTTAACCATTTTTCAATGCTTCCCAGAAACCCATTTAACAGTCATGCTTCACAGTTCCTACAGAATGGAAAAATGGCATATACAATGGCAGATATACATACATATTGGCTAGTTGTTGTGCTTGTCAAATGCATTGCTCTCATTTGGCCCCCATTCTGTCACTCGCACTCCCTAACAAACTGCAAAATGAAATGTCACAAATGGCGATGTTTATCTCTCTGGATGCGGCAAAAATGTAGACAAAACACACCTATATACATAAAAAATGAAAAAAGTTTTTACTTTGGTTTGGCCACCTGCAACTCCATTCTATCATGGAAAATGGTGACATTTAGGTGTGTTTTGTCTATCTTTTTGACTTTCCTGTTAGGCCGTGTGTCCTTTTTCGGCAACAGACATGTGACAGCACAAAAGACACATGACAACATGTGGCTAACCACCCGTCAAGTCTTTATGTTGGTGCCTTTTGTCTAGTGCATGGGATGGGGGATGGGGGTTATGATATAACATTACATACATAGGTGTGTTTTGTCTACGAGTTAGCTTCTCCCTTAATAGTGCCATCAAGTCAGTTTTCCCATCACTTTGAATGATGTCAGTGTTCTCTGCCTTGTGTGAGAAGCTATCCTTTTAGCACAGGTGGGAAGGGGAGTCGACGTGATTAAGACATGTGTTCTAATATGTAAGAAGTATTGTTATTGGGAAATACTATGTGTTGTGGGTTTTCTCATTCTGTAGGTTGAAAGCGAAAGGTTGGAGAGCAGATGGGGGAGATGAAAAACCAATGGAATTGAGGTGAGAGGTTTGTAACTAATTGGGTTGTCACTTGTAAAGTGTTTTAAAACATTGTGTGGGTTGCAGATTTTGAAAAACTAGTGTTTTGCAATCTAGAATTTTACACAATAATATGAATGTCTTGAAAAGATTTTGTTATTTAGACTGTAGGAATGCAATGAAAGGCACCATTTTTTAAACACCTAGTGTTTTCCAACAACCATTAACACTCTATATGATTGTAGGTTGGAAAACACAGTGGGATGTGAGTGCATGATTTATGAAACCTTCAACCCACACAATGTTGTAAAATCACGTATGGATGCGACTAATCTCCCAATAAAAATGCACCTATGTACATACAAAAATGCATATAAACATACATAACAACATACATAGAAACATACATAACATGATGAGATGACATAGTGTAGGGCCCACCAAGATGGATGATAAAAGTGATGAAATTGGTAGACGAGAGGAAACATCACAATGAGGAAAGCAAGGAGGTGTCCCATCACATCAAATTACGTCATTGTTTTTTTTCCTTGTGTGAGAAGTTATACATTCACTATGGGAGGGAAGGGTATTTATGTGATTCAGACATGCGTTTTAAATTGCAACAAGTATTTTTATTGGAAAACACTCTGTGTTCTAGGTTTTCTCATTCTGTAGGGAGTTGCAGGTTAGGGATATATAAGACTATCCAAATTCACCTGAGAGGTGAGTAACCAATTGGGTTGTTATTTGTAAAGGGTTTGAAAATGGTATTTGGGTTGTAGGTTTCATAACACCCAATGTTTTCAAACCTGCAACTACACATAGACAGTATGAATGCAATTGGTTACTTACATAGTGAGAACCCAATTGGTTGGTGACACCTCAGTTGATTTTGGATAATTTTATGTATCCCCCAGTGGAAATTATATTGGCACTGGTATGAATGTATTCAACAACCAACAAAAATTCCATTTCAATATCGTCATACATTTCGAACATAAAATGCACATAATAGTTGCAAGATGGAAAACACACAAGGTTGTGACTCACTTCTCAATTCTTGTTCAATGACCAATTTTTGCTATGCATATTGTAACAAAACAATTTTTTGAAGTTCACTTTCATATTTTATAACAACCCCTACTTTTAGCAAACATTCCATTTCAATATCTTCATACGTTTGGAACATTAAATACATGAAAAAGTTACAAGAAATGAAAAACATACAGGGTTGTGACTCACTTCTCAATTCTTGTTCAATGAGCACTTTCTATTATGTAGACTATAAAAATAATCATTTGGTTGTGTGTTTATAGTGTGCATTCTATTTATGTTAATATGAAATATACCTGTAGGAAATGCCACCTGAATTCTTATTGTTTATGGTAGCTTGCTTATAAATGAAAGAAAAAAGGTTGACATTTAAATCATTTGAGGTCGACTATTTTTCTCATTGTGGATACTTTCAAATGAATAATCATATTAAATGTTATTTGTAATAGTAAAAATGGAATTTCACTATCTTCATCTGATTTCAACAAAAAGAAATCCTCACATTATTTGGAGTGTTGGAAAACACACTGTCCCCTGTTAGTTATTTGCTTGCGAAAAGTTTTTTTTTCCTACGCACCAAGAATGTAAGGAAGTCCACCTTAAAATTTTGTTTCTTATGATTGAAAAAATATATGCTTGCTTATAGAATATGGTGTAATAAATTTTAGAACTTTAACTGTCTCATAACACTTGCAACTTTTTTGCATATTACAGGCAACCATGGATGTGTACTTTAAAAGGGAAGGAGGAAGAAAGCAAGAGAAAGGGTAATTCTCAAATCTGTTTTTTAACGTGTATTTTGATATTTTCAATGAATTGGTTACATGTATTTGAATTTGATGTGACATGTACATTCCTACCATTAGAGGGAAAGGATGGACAAGGAAATGGTGGGCGCAAGCAACTTAGTGTCCATTTGAGACAAGAAAATGTGCCTCGACAGGGCAACAAGAAGAAAGGGTGCCCAAGGAGGAGATCTTTTTCTTGGGTAGAAATCTTGAGAAATAGGAAACTCATTATCTTTCTACATTGATGTAATAGGACGATGGGTTTCCAATTTATCAATTTTTGGCAAGGAAGTAGAAATATCAAGCCTTGACATTATTGGCAACATTTCTTGGATAGAGTTTTCAATATCTTGAATACTTTTGTGTGTCGTTGCAGTCACTTTTTTCTTAGATTTTAGAGTGGCTTTTTGATTTTGTTTTGAAATTTTCATTTTTGTTACGAATATTCTGATTTTGACAGTATATTGGAAAACACACTGTCCCTAGTTCTTTCAAAGGAAGAAAGTGGAAGAAAGGGTAATTTTGAAATCTGCTTTTGAACATGTATTTTCATGTTTTGAATGAATTCATTGCATGCATTTGAATTTGATGTGACATTAAAATTCTTCACGTTATAAGGCAAGGATGAACAAAGAAGTGGCGGGTGTGAAGAAATGTCGCTAATAAGCTCAAGGCTCGATTTTATTGATTCTTGAAACTAACCTACTCATTTTTTGTCAAAGAAGTGATAAAATTGGGCATTGATTATTGGCGATGTTTCTTGGTCTATCTAATTTTGTCTTTTCCTTCTCATCTATTTCCATTTGTATTTCTCCTCCATAGGTACATATAAATGATTTCATTTCGTATATATAAATGTGTTATGAAAGTTGTCTACATTTTTAGATAAGATTTTCATCTCTCCCCCTATTGATTCTCTTACTCTGCGCTTAAGTCTGATGTTACCTTTTCCTTATATCCATACGTTAATTATTGAATGTAGTCATTTATATTGATGGGTTTGTTACAGGCTGAAGGTGTTGAAAGTGCAATGGTCGAAGCAGAGGCTTCTCCAAACACTCTTGTTACACATACAACAACGATGATCTGTGCAAGTAGAATCACCTCACCGTTAGTGCCAAGGACCCAAAGAAGCCTATAAGATTTTATCTAAACGTCTCCTCAATTGCACATAAAAGGCACTGTAAGAGAGGATGAGTGAGGTTGAAAATAGTCATTTTCCATTTGGTCTTTGATCATGTAATTATTGAACAATTATGGTGTGGAATTGGGTAAGTGTATGGATCTGTGACACAATTTCGATGCCAAATTGCAAAAAAAACCTATAATAGGCCAATTGCGCTCAGCAAATTTGCAATGAATGATCTTGTGAACTCTTTCTTTTTGTAGTGACTTTTGGAATGCATTTTTCTACTCTTTCATTTTCTCTTTCTCTGTCAGGGAGAGTATATACATGAAATTGTGAACCCTAGTTTTGTACCTGTACAAACACAACAAACAAACAGGTTATTAGATCAATATGAAAGATTAAAACAAGGATTCCCCATGAAATCTATTTACAAAGCTTAAATAAAAATGAAATGAAGAACAATGCAAGAAACTAAATCAAATCTATTTAAGCAAAGAAAAGTCTTGATCCCATGGGGGAATTGGTGCCGATTAGTGTGTTGAAATCAGCCCTTTCCCAACTCCTTTATAAGCTTCATGATTTGATGGAGATTGATCCACTTTGTTGATGAAGAACAAGATGAGTTTTTGAGAAAACCTGCAATAACCTAGCCAAGATCTTGCATTGAGGATGAAGTTGAGTAGAGTAAGTTTACTCAAGTTGTGGATGATTGAATGAGAGGAAGAGTCTCTGATTTATAGATTTCCAAATTGGAAGAAAGAATGAAATTGAACAATGTGGGACAAAAAATCAACCAATGAGAAGAGGCCACTTGTCCACATGTGATTGGAGGAGGAATGAGCACATTTTGGTCAATGTGCATGATAAATGCCATGAGATTCAAATTTGAAATTTGAATGTGACATGTTGGAGGGAAAAATAAATGGAGCTAATATCACTTGGCTCAATGCAAAGGACATGTAAGAGGTATTAAATGACTTGTTGGAAGGATCAAACCCACTTGAATTTGAATTCAAATTTGAGGGAATATTCCCCTTTTATGCCATGTGAGGGAAAATAGGAGATTTAATAAATGAATTAAATCTATTTTCATGTGCAAGTGGTAAAAGCTAGAGGATGGGACATGATTTAAGATTAAACTAATCAAAGATTAATTAATGTAATGAGGAATTAGGAGATGTGACAATTTAGGCTTAAATTTATGAATTGATTTAAATCAAACTGAGAGGAATGGATTAATTAAATAAGGTTTAATTTATTCAATTTAATAAGAATACTTTAGAGACTTGATTTAAATAAAATGAATTATTTAAATAAACGGAGATATAAGGTTAATTAAATTAAATTGATTAATTTAATCAATAAAGGAGAAAGATTTAATCAAATAATGATTTATTTAGTTAAGAGATAGAAGGTGATGATAAGTTGAGAGTGTGATTCAGGAAGAAATGTCGTTAGTAGTCAGGATCAAGTGTGCCGAATCGAATTGTACATTTTTTATCTCTACATTTTGCCCCTCTTTGAAGCAATGTATTTATTGCATTGATTCAAAGAATAAACTGTTGTGATCAAAGTTCAAATTTTTTAGCATTTTTCAAATGCCCCACTATTGCTTCAGTGAGAATGATTATGCTAGTATATTGCCCCCTCAAGAGATTGGGCGGAAATGTTAATTTTCCAATCAATATCATGATAAAATGCGAGAGGAGTGGTTATATTGATCAAAGGACGAAAGATAATTCTTTGATGTAGACAATTCTGATGATGTATAGATAGTCATCGGGCATGGGTAGCCTCATTTATATTTTGATATCTCACACATACTTTAGATGGAAGTGTTAGTAAAGATAGAAGAATAAGATGGATGGAAGGAGGATCCAACAAGCCTACTTTATGAATGATGATGATGATGATGATTTGCTTACCAGGTGTTGGGATTTTCAAAGGGCCAATTACTTTATGTTTGATAACACACATAGGTACGATGCATCAAGATATAAAGGACTAGGATGGCATTGTACCTAGTGTGGTGGAATTTGACTCATCAATCATATAGGAGTATTCTTGTTCACACTTGTCATACAGAAACCTTGCTAGGACGAACCTAACAAAGCAAGTATTCGCCAAGTTATTTTATAAGAGTATCCAACAAGCACAACAGATAAAAAGGAAGATAATGATCATTTCCCCATTCCTTTCTCTCTAAACCTATTTTGTTTAGGCATCATCAAGAGGTCCTAGGAATGAGCGCAAAATAAGATAAGTCAAAAAAGACCAAGACAAAGTAAACAAACAAGATAATGTTCTTTGTACTACTAGCCAAGGCTAAACTCCTGCGAGATACCTGATGCTCATGTCCATCATGGGAAGGATTCATCATAGGACATGTTGTGATCATGGTTTTCGTGAGACTAATTGGATGATAAGCTATTGACACTTTGAGTTGATCAACTTGCCTGCTTACTTTCCTAGACTTGAGACTTTGACGATTAGGTGTTCACATTTAAACCTATGAGACTTGCTTATGATTGCCTTACCAAAGGATGAAGGTGATGATTAATTTATTAAGAATGATGATTTTTTTGGATTTTTTATATTTTTTCATTTTTTTGTATTTTTTTGGAAGATTGTAAGCTCATGCTAAACCACCTAGTGGTGTTGATGTTGATGCTTCTATCATAATGCTCCATCGGTATCCTGCTTAAAGAAGTTGCTTTTCCAAGATACATGCACATGAATGCAACTTTTGAGATTCCTGATCTACTTTGCTGATACCGGAGTTAACTTCATCTTTGTGCGTACATCGCAATAGAGTGCCTTCAGAATGCTTATGATGAAGGGTCATTTCCAACACATGGTCAATGTGAGAATTGGATATCATGCATGGAGGCGTGGATGGAGTTTTTTTAGGAATAGGAGATGGATTGGTTGACAGTTTGGAACCTTTGATTCTCCAAACTTGGGAAGATGAGCAATGATGGGTGGATACGGAAGTGTGCATGGAATTAGGACCAACTACTTGATACACTTTGTATGTTGCTTGAGAAGCTTGTTTTCTCTTTTGTGGACATCTTTGATGGATACGTTTCCCTTTTTTATTTTGCCCCATAGTTTCTTTGACAAAAGGAGTATGATAAGGATCATCTTTCTTTGTATTCTTTGGTATGCAAGTGTATTTGATTTTTCCTTCGTAATTCTTAGCTTCTTTTTCTTTGATAACGTTCTTTGTGCTTTGATTCAAAACCTTATTTTGACATTGGTCCCAATTCATGGATGGGGTGATGGGTGGATGAATATTCGTGATGTAGCGGGTTGTAGTATTAGCATTGGTTTCATCATAAGGATTCTTCGTGCTGACTATGTTGACATTTTCTTGAGACAAAGTTTCCCCTAGTATGGTGATAGTAGCACCTTTGTTCTTTGATTCTCCTTGTTTTGAGATGTCTTGTTCAGAATGCATTCTCTAACAAATGACCACTGTAAATGGCGTTATTCCAATTTGCTGCTCTGTTGACTCTAGAATATCCTGTTCATTTTGACCTATTTCGTTGAGTGGATAATGTTGGATATCTTCATACATGATTTCCTCAGTCTAAATTTGGGGTATATCTAATTCTGATGTTGACAATTCAATTTGATTGTAGGAATCAATAACCTGCTCTTTTTGTGTAATAATGTTAGGAGTAAAGGAATCTTGTTCTGAATGAAGATCATCTACATGTCCATCCAAAGAGAGCATCTCATGGGTAGATGGAGGAGTATGTTCTATGTGGATTTGATCATCTTGTATATATAGGACAGTGTCCATTATATCATTGTAGTAGCTTGGAGATACAAATTCTTGATCTCGAATGATTTCGGAATTGCTCTCGACATGCTTTGGATCAAGTTCTTGACATGGGCCAATTTCAAAGAATGGATTTCTTTCTTGGATATCTTCACTAGGCATAGGAATTTCTATCAAATGTCATGAGGTCAAAGGATGTCCATATGTTTTGGAAAGGATCATTGCTAGACCTTAGTGATAGATGTTGATCATGATTTAGAATAAATTCTTGAGATGTGTCCTCTAACTCATTAGCTGATGTAGAGACATTTTCAACATGATCATTGGTCGAAGGATCTTGATCATTATTTTCAATGATTGTGATGGGAATCTGTTGCAAGCTCTGCTATGTGAGTAAGGCCTGCATTTGCTGCTAAGCCAACAACGCTTGTTGTTGGTCATGTTTTTGTCGTGCCAACAATTATTTTTGTTGGGCTTGTTGTTGTGCTACTTGTTGATGGACTGCTTGCAATAGTGCCCGGAATTGTGCTTGTGCCTGCCAAGCTTGGTGTTGGGCTTGAGCTTGAGCCTATGCTTGTTGAGCTATTTGAGCCGCTTGTGCAGCTTGTGCAGCTTGTTGGGTGGCTAATTGTGCATCTTGTTGGTTTTGGAGAACTTTTTGCTGGGCGGCTTGTCGAGCGGCTTGCAACATGACGGAGAATGAATTTGTCATGTTGTGTTTTGGTGGTGGTGGTGGTGGATTGGGAATGGTTTTGACCATTTTGATGAGCGGAATGGTCGTATTGATTGGTGGGGTTGCTTGAATGGTTGCCATTTGTCTTTGCAATATCGATGGCAAAATGGGAGGATTTGATATGATGCTTTGATCTATGAAGGGGGTGTTGCTCAGATTCGATTGATTGATGGCTAGTAAAGGGGGAAGGCTCATGCCTTGATTGTTTGGTTGATAGATTTATAAGTTTTGACTTTGATTTAAATCTACCAAAGGGAAAGGTGTTCCAAAATTTAGATTGGGAAAACTCACATTTGTTGTACCATTGAGGTTTGTAGGAGATAATTATCCCATGTATGAATTGTACAAATGAAAGCTTTGAAAATCAATTGGAATTGTAAGACTTGGATAGTTTGGTTGAATTGGACTACTCATGATGGATGAATCAAGTTTATATTCCATGCTCTTCCTGTGATTTGACCTTGTTGACCTCTGAGGGGTTTAGGACCAATTATGAGATGAAGGATGAAAGGGGTGAATGATATGGGTGTTTGAACTTTTAGGGGCTTTGGATCAATGCTAGACTTTAGGACTTGATTTAATTTGATTTTGATTGAGGATAGTTTGAATAAGTGTGTTAAGTCAAACAAAGATGATTATGCACTTGTAAACTCTAGGAAGTTGTGTTATCCTAGAGCAAACATGTTCACAAGATGATAGTTTGGCTAGGTGTGTTAAGCCAAACAAGGTGATGTTGATTTTTTCCTAAAAGTCTAGCATAAGCGATGTTTTCAAAGTTCCAAAAGTTGTTGGTGAAATGGGATTTTGATAACTGTTTGGATGGATGAAGTGTTTGACTTGATTGTAGATGACCCTACAAGGACTTGCTTACAAGACCAAGGTAATGAAGAACATGTTTTTCCCTAAAAGTGGTTCAAAAAGCCAAAAGACCAATGTTGGCATGAAAACCCAATGACCCAAAAGAGATCAATTACATGTGTGGTTCAATTGTCTTTTATCTTGCTTAGGTTTGGTTATTTTTACCACAAACACTTTCTTGATTATGTTTCAAACTGAATGTCCAATGTCCTAATTTTATTTCATCCCACAAAGTGCATTATGTGGAAATCAAGGCAAAGGTTTCCTAGTGTTTACTTTGGTGAAAAAAAATGATGATTAAACCTAAGTACTTAGAAAACTCTAAGGATATAATTCCTAGGGAAAGCAAGAGTACTTAAATTCGTCAAGGATATTTGTTTCCTCCAAGGGGTTTGAAATTTGGAGCTCTTTGTGAATGCTTTTTTTTCAATTGTTTTGAGGACCAAGCAATGTATTTTTCATTTCCAAGGACATGTACAACCCTAGGATGAAGAGACAATATTTTGTTGGGTTCCCACTTGGACGAATCCAACTCTGCATATTCTGTGCGGATGACTAGTTGCTTGACCACACAGGCTCCCCCTTATATTGCACACACTTCTCGGGTCAATCAAGCATCAGTACCCATGAATCTCCCATGGCATAATTTTCATCTCTACAACAAAACCGCATGTATAACATGGGGCGGCTTCAAAGGACATGACCTTTTGCACCAACAAAATATATTAAGGATTTGGCCTTCTAAACAAGGGTTTTAATTCAGTCTTTCCATTTGTGGAGGTTGACCCATGCGGCGAAAGACCATTGTTGCCCTCCTCATCGGAGCCAACCGTGTGATACTGGCTTTTGCTCTAGTACCCACTTGTATATCCCGACTAGAAATACACTTGTCCTTAGTGTGTTACCAGTTGGATCATTCCCTTGGGTGAGTACTTTTTCCCACACAGTAGGCCTGCTAAGATAAAAAAAATTGAGTAAAGTTATTCATAGTTCAATCAAACTTTGTTTAGAAACAAAGGGAGAGCACACACCATAAGGCTACTCACACTTGCAAAGTGTTTTGTTCAATTTTAAACCCAAAAATGAAGTGTGGAGGTAATACTTTTGACAACTTAATATCACAAAAAGACTTGATTCTCAAGATCATAGTGAGGCGTGAGAGAAGCGCATACGCCTTTTATATGATATTACTTGTTAAAAGGATTACAAGACAACAAAAACACATGTTCATTTTAATCCTCAAAGCAAGAAATGAGTTCGTTTTAAAGCACCAACTTTGAAGTGTGAGAGTTGCCTTGTTCAATTTTTAAACCTTTAAACAAAATCTAGTGGATTTGTTTCTAAGTTCCTTTTAGCCTTTTGCAAACTTTGGAAAAAAGAGATTTGCTTGTTCTTTTTAAACCCAAAAGAAATCTAGTGTTTCTAAGGAAAATGAAATTAACGAATTTCTTTTAAACATAATTTAAAATTCTTAAAGAGTGTTGAACAACACTTTAGTGTTTAAAAATACTTGTGCATAATGAACATGATGCCATGATGAATTTCCTACTTTGATTTTTTTGTTCTTGCTCCAACCTGTAAAATGACAGAAACTAGAGAGCACAAAAACGGCAAACAAGTCAAAAGTTAGAAAATCCAAAAAATCAAAAGCACATGTTAAAATTTAAAATCAGACTGTTTCTCGTGGCAGAGTTAGTAGGTGCGGTGCAGTTAGTGGGTGCAACGAATTTTGGAATAGAGGTGATGATATATAGTGCCGCGTGTTTGATTGGGTGTGGCGCTCTGCAGAAACAAAGACCATAGATGCAGTGAAGTTTGGCATGCGACGCAGTTTGCAACGTTGAAAATCCACGGCGAAGTTTGGAATTTTGAAATTTCTGAGCGAGAAAGCAAGTGCGGCGCTATTGAAGAAAAGTGCGGTGCAATATAGCACCACACCTCTTAAAGTGGTGCAATACAGTGCCGCGCAAACTGTCAATGACGCAGTTTCTCGTGTACACCAAAAATGTTAGAAAAAACATGGAATTTGTGAAAAACGTGATGAAATCTTTGGGATTCACCCTCCTTTCTAGCACCAAAATGTGAACCCTAGTTTTGTACCTGCACAAACACAACAAACAAACACGTTATTAGATCAATATGCAAGATTAAAACAAAGATTCCCCATGAAATCTATTTACAAAGCTTAAATAAAAAGAAAATGAAAAACAATGCAAGAAACTAAATCAAATCTATTTATGCAAAGAAAAATCTTGATCCCATGGGGGAATTGGTGCCGATTAGTGTGTTGAAATCAACCCTTTCCCAACTCCTTTGTAAGCTTGATGATTTGATGGAGATTGATCCACTTTGTTGATGAAGAACAAGATGAGTTTTTGAGAAAACCTGTAATAACCTAGCTAAGATCTTGCATTGGGGATGAAGTTGAGTAGAGTAAGTTTACTCAAGTTGTGGATGATTGAATGAGAGGAAGAGTCTCTGATTTATAGATTTCCAAATTGGAAGAAAGAGTGAAATTGAACAATGTGGGACAAAAGATCAACCAATGAGAAGAGGCCACTTGTCCACATGTGATTGGAGGAGGAATGAGCACATTTTGGTCAATGTGCATGATAAATGCCATGAGATTCAAATTTGAAATTTGAATGTGACATGTTGGAGGGAGAAAGAAATAGAGTTAATGTCACTTGTCTCAATGCAAAGGACATGTAAGAGGCATTAAATGCCTTGTTGGAAGGATCAAGCCCACTTGAATTTGAATTCAAATTTGAGGGAATATTCCCCTTTTATGCCATGTGAGGGAAAATAAGAGATTTAATAAATGAATTAAATATATTTTCATGTGTAAGTGGTAAAAGCTAGAGGATGGGACATGATTTAAGATTAAACCAATCAAAGATTAATTAATGTAATGAGGAATTAGGAGATGTGACAATTTAGGCTTAAATTTATGAATTGATTTAAATAAAATTGAGAGGAAGGGATTAATTAAATAAGGTTTAATTTATTCAATTTAATAAGAAGACTTTAGAGACTTGATTTAAATAAAATGAATTATTTAAATAAATGAAGATATAATGTTAATTAAATTAAGTTGATTAATTTAATCAATAGAGGAGAAAGACTTAATCAAATAATGATTTATTTAATTAAGAGATAGAAGATGATGATAAGCTGAGAGTGTGTTAGGAAGAAATGTTGTTAGTAGTCAAGATCAAGTGTGTTGAATCGAATTGTACATTTACATATGGACATTTACTTTCTTATACTTTAAGTTATATTTAATGTATATACTTCGAGGATGTTTGAGAGGGGTTTCAAATCTCTAGGAGTTATAATGAAAATTCTGGTTTTTGGAAGATCTTAAAAAATTTAGACTTAGTCAAATTTCATTAATTAGCATGTCAAATTTCAATAATCAAGAGCTCAAATTTTAGTAGTCAGCAAGTTGTATCATCTTTCTTTCTCACTCTCTCACTCTCTCCTCTCTACTCTCTATCTCTCCACTCCCTCTCTCTCTCTCTCTCTCCCTTCCTCCTTCTCTCCCCTCTCTCTCTCTCACTCCTATATCTCCTCCCTACATTTCCCTCCCTCCCCTCTCTACTTCTCTATATCTCTTCTCTCTCTCTCTACATCTCCTTCCCTCACAAATTATCTTTATCTCCCCTCTCTCTCTCTTTACCTACCTCTCGCTCCATCACTTTGTATCTCACCTATGTCTCCCTCCCTACCTCTTTCCCTCTCTACTCTATATCTCTCCTCTCCCTCCCTTTACCTACATCTCTCTCACTCTCTATCCCTCTCTCCCCCCTCTTTCTCTCTAAATATCTCCTCTCTATCTCATAATTATATCTCCCTCCCTCTTAATCTCTCCTCTCTATCTGAGCCTCTCTCTCTCTCTCTCTCTCTCTCTCTCACACACACACACACACACACACACAAACCTCTATCTCCCTCCCTAACACTCCCTCCCTCCCTCCTTCCCTCTCTAATTCATTATATCTATCCTCTCCCTCCCTCTCTCAATCTCACCCTCCCTCCCCTTATTTTTGTCTCTCCTCCCAATCTCTCTCACTATTGTCCCTTCCTTCCTTCCCCTTCTTTCTCTCTCAATTGCTCATTTTCTCTATCTCACCATTCTCTCTCTCTCACACACACACAAACACACCTCTATCTCCATCCCTACCTCTCCCTCCCTCCCTCCCTCTCCCCCCTCTCTAGTCTCTATCTCTCATCTATCTTTCCCTCTCTATACCTACCTCTCCCTCCATCACTCTCTCTCTCCATCCATCTGTATCTCACCTATGTATCCTTCCCTACCTCTTTCCCTCTCTACTCTCTATCTCTCCTCTCTCTTCCTCTACCCACCTCTCTTTGTCTCTCCATCCCTCTCTTTGTCTCTCTCTCTCCTCTCTATCTCACCATTATCTCTATCCATACCTCTCACTCCCTCCTCTCTAAATCACCACTCTCTCTCTCTTTCCAACTTTACCTCCTTCCCTCTCACTCCCTCCTCTCTAAATCACCATTCTCTCTCTATCCCACTTTCCCTCATTCCCTCTTTATGTCTCACCTATCGCTTTCTACCTCTCCCCCTTCCAACCTCCCTCTCTCTCTTTATCTCTCTTTCTCGTTCCCTCCTTACCTCTCTACTCTCTATCTCACCACTCTCTCCATATCACTCTCCATCCTATCCCTCCCCTCTCCTTCCCTCTCTACCTACCTCTCCCTCCACTACCTACCACTCTCTACCTCTCTCTCCCTCCCCCCTCTTTCTCTCTTACTCTATCCTTCCCTCTCTACTCTCTATCTCTCTCCCTTCCCTCTCTCTCTCTCTCTCTCTCTCTCTCTCTCTCTCTCTCTCTCTCTCTCTCTCTCTCTCTCTCTCTCTCTCTCCCCCTTCCTCTCTCCCCTCATTTTCTCTCCTCTCACTTTCTCTCCCTCTCACACACACTCACCTCTATCTCCTCTTTTCCTCTTCCTTCATACCTCCACTCTCTACTTATCTCTATTTATCATATCTCTCTACATGTCCTTCCCTCTCTATTTATCTTTATCTCCCCTCTCCCTGTCTTTACCCACCTCTCCCTCCATCACTCTATATCTCAATTGTGTCTCCTCCCTACCTCTTTCCCTCTCTAGTCTCTCTCTCACTCTCTCGCACACACACACACACACACACTCACCTCTATCTCCTCCCTACCTACCCCTCCCATCTCTACTTCTCTCTCTCCTCTCTCTATGTCTCCTTCACTCTCTACATATATTTATCTCCCCTCTCCCTCTATTTACCTACCTCTCCCTTCATCACTCTATTTCTCACCTTTGTTTCCCTACCTACCTAGGATTGAGGGATTAATGGTTGAGGGTTGAGGGTTTAATGTATAGGGTAGAGGGTTTAAGGGTTTAGGGTTTAAGAGTAGACGGTATAGGGGTTGAGGGATTAGGGTTGAAGAGTTGAGGGTTGAGGGTTGAGGGTAGAAGGTTGAGGGATTAAGGGTTGAGGGTTGAGGGATTAGGATAGAGATCTTACTTGGGTTTAAGGGTTGAGGATATAGGGTTGAGGGTATTGGGTATTGGGTATTGGGTTGAGGGTTAAGGGTAGAGGGTTAAGGATTTAGGGTTTAGGGTTGAGTGTTTAAGGGTTTAAGGGTTGAGGGTATAAGGTTAAGGGATTAGGGTAGAGAGGGAGGGAAGGATGGAGGGAGAAGTGAGATAGAGAGGAGAGAAGAGGAGGGAGGGACAAATATATATGAGGGTTGAGGATCCAATGCATAGGGTAGAGGGTTGAGAATTGAGGGTATAGGGTTGAGGACATATAGGGTTGATGGTTTAGGGTATTGGGTTGAGGGTATTGGGTTGAGAGTATGGGGTTGAGGGAAGAGCATATTGGGTAGAGGGTAGAGGGTAGAGGGTAGAGGGTAGAGGGTAGAAGGTTTAAGGGTTGAGGGCCAAGAGTTTAAGGTTGAGGGTAGAGGGTTGAGGGTGTATGGTTGATGGATTAGAGTTAAGGGTCCAACATATAGGGTAGAGGGTATTTGGGTTGAGGGTTGAAGGTAGAGGGTAGAGGGTAGAGGATAGAGGGTAGAGGGTAGAGGGTTGAGGGATAAAGGGTTGAGGGCTGAGGGATAAATGTAGAGATTTTAATTGGGTTTAAGGGTTTAAGGGTTGAGGGTAGAGAAATTAGAGTTTCAAGAGTTTTGGGTTTAAGGGTTAAGGGTTGAGCTTTAGGATTTAGGTTTAGTGTTTAAGGGTTAAGTTGAGGAGCATAGGATTTATGGTGGGTTGAGGTAGAGGTAGAAGTTTGAGGTAGAGGAGTAGAAAAGTTTAGGGTTTAGGGTTTAAGGTTTATAGTTAAGGAGTTTAGGGATGAGGGTGAGTTTAGGGGTATAGGTTTGAGGATTAGGGTTGAGGAGTTCTCTTAAGACAGAGGAGTATGGGGTTGATGGTTAGAATTAAGAAGGTATTAGGTTTGAGGTTGAGAGTTTAAAATTAATTGAAGGTTGTGATATAGGGTTGGTGAAAGGTATTATTAGGTAGAGGTAAGAGGTAGAGAGGGTTTAGGTAGAGAGTTAGAAATTAAATTGCTTGGGGACACATTGAAGTTAAAGGGTTTAAGGTTTAAGGTTTTGGGGATTAAGAGTAGAGGATAAAGAGGAGTGAGTGCTTGAGAGACACACAGAGAGGGGCAGGAGAGGAGAGACTTGATAAGAGAGAAGAGACAATGGAGTGGGAGAGAGAGATAAGGGAGGGAGGAGTTAGGAGTAGAAGAGTGATAGAGGTTTAAGGAGTTTTAGGATTTAAGGTTTAAGTGTGTTTAGGGTTTAAGGAGTTGGGGTAGGGAGAGATAGAATGAGAGTGAGTAGAATAAGAGAGACTAAGAGAGAGTAGGAGGAAGACTTGAGAGAAAAAGTAGAAATTGGGAGAGAATGAGGAGGAAGGTTAAGGAGTAGAGAGGTAGAGGTTTAAGAGTTAGAAATTAAGGAATGAAGTATGAGGGAGACACTTGAGAGAGAGAAAGAGGGTAGAGGGTTAAGGGTAGATGGTAGAGGGTTTAAGGGTTAAAGGTAGAGGGGAGAGAGATGGAGGGAGTTCCTCAAAGAGAGAGACCTAAGAGAGGGAGAGGGGGTAGGAGGGAGAGACTTGAGAAAGAGAGGGAGTGGGAGAAATATAGAGGGTATAGGGTTAAGGGTAGAGGGATAGATATAGAGGGAGTGAGTGAGAGAGAGAGACACTTGAGAGAGGGAGAGTAGGTAGGATGGAGAGACTTGAGAGAGAAAGAGAGTAGAGGGTAGAGGGTTTAAGGGTTTAGGGTTAAGGGTAGAGGGGAGAGAGATAAATGGAGTTAGTGAGAGAGGGAGGGAGGGAGTGGGAGAGAGATAGAGGCTAGAGGGGAGAGAGATAGAATGAGTGATTGAGTGAGAGAGAGACTTGAGAGAGGGAGAGGGGCTAGGAGGGAGAGACTTG
>CM021110.1:329045364-329105269 GCA_007115665.2 Sequoiadendron giganteum
TAAGCATCCAACTATCCATGAAAAAGGGAATGATTTTTCAATCAACACTCTTCTCTCTTTTGGGGAGAAGTGAGGAGGAACTCTCCCTATCACAAGGTAATTAGCTATGTCAGCATACCAAGGAGTTTGCACACTAATGGAGAATAGATGCTCATCAGGCAAGGAGTTATCTATGGCTTGACTATCTTCTGATGTGGTTAGCCTTGAAAGGAAATTTGCAACCACCTATGCCTTCCCTGGTTTGTCTACAATAGTTATGTCAAACTCTTGCATTAATAGCAACCATCTGGCTAATCTTCCTAAGATTAGGGGTTTGTTCATGAGGTATCTAATGGATGCATGATCAGTGTGCACAAAAATATGATAGCCTGTTATATAGTACCTAAATTTATTCAGGGCATAGATTACTTCCAACATTTCTTTCTCTATGATTGTGTAATTGAATTCAGCTCCCTACAAGTTTTTACTGACAAAATAAATGGCATTTTCAATAGCTTCTACTTTTTGTCCTAGGACTGCTCCTATTGCATAATTTGAGGCATTAGTATGGATGTGGAAAGGGATTTCCCAATTTGGTCCCTTAAGTATAGGAGCATGAGTCAGGGCTATCTTTAAATCAGAAAATGCTTTATCACAGCTTTTTGTCCATTGGAACTCAACATATTTAGTCAGAAGACTATACAGTGGGGCTGCTATTTTGATAAAATCCTTGGTGAAACGTCTATAGTAGCCTGCATGTCCTAAGAAAATCCTAACATCCTTTTGTTTTGCAGGTATAGGTATATTTTTTATTACCTCAATTTTTGCAGGGTCAACTTGAATTCCAAGGTGTGAAATGTAGTGGTCAAGAACTACACCTTCTTGCATCATCATGAAGCACCTTTCACTATTTAATGAAAAAATTTGGTCTTCACATCTCTATAGAAATTTCTTCAAATTATCTAATGCTTCATCAAAGGTGGCACCATAGGTAGTAAAATCATCCATATAGATCTCCATGCAGTCAAGGGAGATGTCTGAAAATATGTTGATGACTGCTCTCTAAAAAGTTGCAGGTGCATTGCATAACCCAAAGGGAAGTACATAATAGGCATATTTCCTCCAAGAACATATAAATGTAGTCTTCTCTTGGTCTTCTGGTGCAATTTGAATCTGATTGTATCCACCGAATCCATCAAGAAAAGAGAAGTATTGTTTTCCTACAAGAGAGCCCAGGACTTGATCTACAAAAGGTAAGGGAAAATGGTCCTTAGTGGCAGCATTGAGCTCCCTATAGTCAGCAAAAACTCACCATTTTCCTCCCTTCTTGGGCACAATCACCAATGGAGACACCCACTGGCTGTCTGAAATAGGGTAGTTAAATCCTGCATCTAGTAGCTTTTGTAGTTCTATTTTGATAGTTTCACTTAATGCAGGGTTGATTCTCCTTTGCGGCTGCCTTATAGGTGTACAATAATCTTTGATATAGATCCTATGAGTGAATATTTTTGGATCTAATCCCTTCATATCATGATAATCCCAAGAAAATTCCTTTTGGTGCACTTTCAGCAAGTTTGCCAATATCAACTATTATCCTTCATTCAATTCACTATTGATGTTTAGAGAGCATCCCTCAGACACATGTACTTATGTAACTAGTTCTGCCATAGCTTGTTCATTAATACAAGGTACCTAAGTTCAAGTGGCAGCATTGTGTGAAACATATCTGTTGTTGTAGGAAATTTTTTTTGCTAGAAGAGTGGTTGTAGGAAGTTTGTCTATAGAGATAGTGGCTGCAGGAAGAGTGGTTGCAGCAAGTCTTCCTGTTGGAAGAGTTGTTGCAGGAAGATCATGCAAAATTGACAGAAGTGATTGTTCAATGTCTATGGAACCAGACACATGAGTGGGTGATGCCTCCTCTATGTGACAATGGTTCTAAATGATACTAGATAACACTTCATCTTCATCTTAAAGCTATAGGAAAGGACTTCTTCCAAGTATCATGAGTTATGCCATAGAGTTGACCTCTTCAGCTTCCTCACCAATATGTGGCCATATAGAATTTTCTTCATTATGGGATGGTTGAGTTGGTGGATACAAAACAGGCTTTTTAGTGTTTGTTCCATCTAAAATAGTCATTTCCCCTGAGTGACATCCAATATAAGCATCTGCAGTTGCTAACCATGGCCTACCAAGGATAATGGCATACCCGCCAAGTGTGGTTTTGGGAGAGAGAACCATGAAGTCAGCTGGATACTCCCAAGAGTCTAGGATCACCACAAGGTCTTCTACTATGCCATCAGGCTTAACAGTGGAACTATCAGCAAGTTGTAGGACTGTAGGAGTGGATCACATATTTGCAATATTTAGTTGGTGTAGGATGTCTTTGGTCATCACATTGATTGTTGCACCCAAGTTAGTTAAAGAATTCTTTATGTTTATCCCATTTATAATAACTTCAACCACAAGACTACTTGGATCATTCTACTTGGGAATACTTACTTTTCCAAGTATGATGTGAGTAATTTTCCCTACCACATGGACTATAGTGGGGTCCTTTTTCTTTCCCGATTTCTTGAGGCATGCTTCCTTGATTGCCTTTCCATAGATAGGGACATCTTTTATGGCATGGAATAGGGGTATCTGGAAACATATATGTTTGAGCTGATCTAGGATATCAAAATAGGTTTCCTCCTTGTCCTTTGTTTGTGTCACAACTTCTAATCTTTGAGGGAACATTGGTTCTTGTGTTATCTTCTTTGTTGGAGCTGGTTCAGGAGTTTTAGTTGCACAAGGCTAAATGGGATCAGTCACATATTCTTCTTGATCTTCCACAAGAAGCTCAGTGATAATGGGGGTGGAAGGAGCTATCAAGGTGGTTCCTAAATGTAGACGTATATCACTTAAACTCACAACATATGCAAAAAATTGATTTGGATCAGTAGAATATATAGGTTGCTGATGTGGCTTATTATTTGGGTTAGGTGTGGGTTGGGCTAGTAACTGGGTAGGCTTAGGTACATTTGCACTTGGATTAGTAGGAGGGGGCATTATAGTAGGTTGTTGGGTTTGAGGAGATGGTTGCATATAGTTGGTGGTTTGGTTTGGCCATTACTGGTCACCTCTCTATTGAGATGTTTTTTGTCAGTTTCCTGGAGGTGGTTGCCAAGGTCCCTAAAATTGTTGCCAATTCCCCTGAGGTTGCTGCCATTGAGGTGAAGAATTTTGATAATTGGACCAAGCATTGGGTGGGTTATTCCAAGAGTGGGGTGGATATCCTAAATAGTTGGATGGACAGGATGGTTTCCACTGGTTACCAAATGAATAAGAATTAAAATATGGTCCAACAAAAGATAATGGATCTAGTGGCATACATTGTCTTGAAGCCCATGGCCTTTTCTATGAACCAAAGTAGACTTGGTCTTCCTTAGTCTGGATTGGTTTGAACTCTGGTGGAATTTACTTACTATCAATGTTAGATATCACCTTGCATCTGCAGTACCTCTTCTTATGTCTATAATGAGGGCAATATTCTGTCAGTATTGCCTCTGCCTCCTCATGTATCTTCTTCACCTGAAGTGTATCCAGCTAAGTAGCTAGATTGTTGATTATATCTTGCTTGAAATATGCCAACAAATTAGTAATCTCCATCCTTAAGACTCCACTGCTGGATGACTTACCCATAGAGGATTGGTAGGATCTTCCTTTCTTTGAAGCTACCTTAGAATAGTTTTGACATATCTTCTTGATATCATCCCAAGAGACTTGAGTGATATCTCCTCCTGCCATCAAGTCCAAGGCATCAGTGCAACTTTCATTAATTCCTCTTAGGAAAAGCAACTTTCATGAGTTTTCATTGAGTGCATGATGTAGAGATTTATGCAGATAAAATAGAAACCTTGAAATGAAATCTTCCAGACTCTCATCTTCCTTCTGTTGCATTCTGAAAACATCACCTCCTCTCATATCAATACCCCTACAATATTGTTTGTATTTTTCAAGGAAATTTTTCTTCATATCTTCCCAAGTCACCACAGTGTTTCTACCAAGGCTCATACACCATATCAATGCAAATTCTTTCAAAGTAGTAGGAAATAGATTAAGTCTGTGGGAATCACTGGTATAATCATAGATTTTGTAGAGTATATCAAACTCAAACAAGAAGGTGTCAGGATCTTCCATGACAAGTCCATAGAACTTAGGAAGGACTGAAGTAGGGATATTCTTGAGATTATCTATTTCATTATGTTCAATATTTGGAAAAGGGAAAGCTAGTTGGTTCTACTTGTTAGGCCTATCTCCATTTGCATCAACCATGCCTGCTTGATGAAATTATAGAATAAAAGGTTCTTCAACAGGGTTTTGATCTTCAAGGGAAACTTCAGAACTGGTCAAGTTAGGGAATATATCAGCAAAGGGTTGTGGCTCTTCTTCTTCTTCATATCTAGATAGATTTGGAAGCTCTACTAGCAGAAATGGCTCTAGATTATGAGGAAGGAATCTCCTATAAGCATCTCTTCTTCTTCTATGCATGCGGTATCAACTCAGTATCAGAAAAATCACACAAAGAATGGGTGGGGAAAAATAGTGGATCATAACTTTGAACACTAAGAGAAAACTCCAGAAATACTATAGCAGAAAAACTAACAATGACTCCAAAGGACTCCCTAGTTTGACACCATCCCCGGCAATAGCACCAAAAATGTTAGCCTCCTACAATGATTTTAATAACTAATCCCTTACAACCATGATTTAGAGATTAGACATCTAACTTGAATAGCCATCTTAACTAGCATGAAGGTACATTTAAATTGTCAACCCAGAGACATGAAATTGAAATGGGTCAGCATAGTATGTGCACTAGGAACTTCAAATTAATCATCTTCATCCTATAACTAAGAAAGACTTAATACTAAAAGTAAATCGCATGAAAGGAAATAAAGAAAGTGTTGAACATCACTCAATCAAACTGAATTGAACATGCATAATAGGAATAAAAATTTGAGCTGCAAACCGGAAACTACTCTGCCCACTTTGGCTACAAGAACAGTCATAGAATGGACTTCTAGTGGCTGTAGGAATAGTCAATGCCAAATTCTAAACTAAGTACTAAACATAAACTAACACTAATATAATTTAAACTAAAGGAATGGATTACTCACCAAGTGGACCCCCTTGGATGAGTATCCTCTAAACTAATGAAAACTCAGATACTCAATTCATAATCTTATTTTTATTCATCAAAAAATGCTATTACAAAAGTATGGCCGAATATCAGCTAGTACAAGAACTTGGCGATCAACTCACTAACTCGCTAGCTTGAGGAAGGAGGATTCAAGCCTTATTTATCAACTAAACAGGGCCATCAACTCCCACTAACTGAGAGGATGCCATTTAGGGAAAGTAGAAAAGAGAGTGGAAGAGTGGCTACACATGCAGGGGAATCCATTCAGACATGCATTCCCAAACATGGACTCAACCATTGCAGTAACACCCGCAATGCTCAATGCCATTAAATATTGGTGTAAGGCGGTTACATGCGGCTGACACGAGAATCTTCCACCATCGTCCTCAGCTGACCTTTGCATGACTCCTCAACTTGATCAGCTGGCGGCTACATTTCTCAACTTAGCATTGCAATCATGTCTACATAGTAATGTCAATACACATAATAATTGCATAACCATAACCACCTTAAAGAACATTCATCAATCACATGCAAAATAAATATAGATGGTTCACATACTAGGTAAATATCATTAAAACCAATGGAAATAAAATTAGTCCCAAATGTCTCATGTCTGATAGAAACTATATAAAAGTGTTAGCATATAATATCAAAGTATGTGGCAATTTTAGCAAATAACAAGAGATTATATCCCCCAAACTAGGCCAAAATCTAGACTCATCAGCAATATTCATCATCAAAGTTGTATGGTCAATGAGATGAAAAGAGTAAATGACTATGCAATATCAAAGTATGAAAATGGAAATTCAAACCTATGATAATTTTGTTTTATGACTATTGAAAAGGTAGTTTTTCTAGAATAACAATAGAAGTAGTCAAATAATGATGTTGTCAGTCTCTATAAATGAAGCTATTGTAGAGTTTGAGAAGGCATTACATGAGGTTTTCAAAGAATAGTTAAGAGACAACAAAAGAATAATGGTTGGATTTCAAAATCAACATGACATTCATCATTCTCAAGGACAAAAAAGGAGAAAATTAAATGTAAACATGGGATTGTCGTTCCTAAAGAATTACCACCATGATCAAGGATAATCATTCAACTATCAAAGATAACATGTCATGGGCAATGTTGAAAGCCAAATAGGAATCAATGCAACAGCCTAATATGATACAATGGTATGAATGGATAGGTATACCAATGTTCAAGAGTGAAATGATAGAGTATAAAGAAGGAAGGAGATAGAGGAATACTGAAACATAGACATAAAACAATAGTTTTGAGAAGGAAAATATCATGAAGCATATAGAGAGGTTTGTTATATGATAGGCAGCCTTAGGGAAAATGAAATGGGGATGAGCAGTCAAAAGACAGAGACATATGACATTAAAATGGGCATGAACATCCATCAAAGAATTATATAAAATAAAATGTTATCGAAGGTTGAATTTACAAGTTCCTTGGTATACTATTGGATTAAGTAGTAGGGGCAATATTACATAAGTTATTGACTTGCTAAGCCGATTAAGCCAAGGAGTAGGGCTGATTTTTTATGAGTTCAAAACCCTCAAGATACAACTAAAGGGGGTACCTTTCCATCAGTTATAGTAAGTCACCAACCAAATATAACAAAAAGTAAACTTGTTATAAAATTTGCATAATGAACCTCATATAGGGTTTAAGAACAAACTTGCAAGCAATGAAAGAACCCAAAACAACTTCAAACAAACTCAATGGGCTTGAAAACATGTAATTGATCTCTAACCTTTGATTCTGATCATATACCTTTGATGCAGAATATTATGCTTTTGGCATTGGTTTAGATCCTTGTAGAAGCATGAAGATCTCGTCAACAAACACCAATCATGTCTTTATGCCAAAAACCTATCCACTGAATACCTTTGAGTCACAACATCAAAATGTATTAGCCATAAAGAATTAAATGTGAATGATGAATATGTAATAGTACTTGTTTAATACCTTTGACTTTGTCATGAAACAGCTATGTCAAACTTTTGCAAGAACTATCAATACCTTTTGCACCAACACCATGTGAATAAGTAATGAATGAACAAGGAATTTGACATGAATATCAACAACCACTTTGGTTGTAGATCACCAAATGAATGAATAATATCTTTGAAACCAATCCATGACAACACAATGAAGAAAATCTCTCTGCATGTAGTTGGCATCAAACACCTTTTGCATTACCAACTACATTTACCTTTGACATTAATGACAAACAACATAAACATAGACATGAATGAAAAATGTTGAAGTATACATAAGGCATGTGGTCTGTTTGAAGTATACATGTAGAACACAACATTGTAACTCATACATTTATCAATCGCAACAACTGAGAACACTTTTGTAACACAATTCAAGCAAGAAGAGACATATTTAAGACTTTTGTATGAACATGTTAACACTTGAGATCTGTAAACACCAATTGCAAACCTCAATTGTGTCTAAGAGCTAGAAGATAATGCATGCATGAAATGAAACAAACTCACATTGAACATGGACTCTCGATATGGTTGTTACCCTCAGTCTTTGATTGCATAACCTTGATATTTCCTTGATATTGATCTTCATATGGTATGGTGTCAATCTTGTTATGATAGATGAAGGTATGTTTGAGTTGTAGATAGGTAATGATATGCAATATTTAGAAATATGAATGACCTAGGTGGATGAAAAGAAGAAAGGAATGTGACACATTTATTAGATGCAAGCAAAGCATATAAATGGCTTATGAAAGTATTCGATATGGGAGGAAAGGATATGAAAGGTTGGATATGGAAATGAATGGAATGGAAAGGCTATGAAGTGATTATTTTTGAGTTGTAGATAGAAAATGATATGCAAGAATTAGAAATATGAATGATAGAGGTGGATCCAAAGAAGAAAGGAATGCAACACATTGATGTAATGCAAGGAAAGCATATAAATGGCTTATGAAATGTATTTGATTTGGAGGAAAGGATATGAAAGGCTGGATATGGAAATGAATGGAATGGAAAGGCTATGAAGTGATCATTTATTTCATCATGTAGTGGAATGAATCCCCCTTTGTTATTGGTTATACTTTTTGCAATCATCATAGGATGTATTGACTCTATACACACACATAATAAGGACTCATGCCCTGTTCCTCACTCTCCTTCATACACAACAAGGTGTAGAGATCCTCAAGCTTCCTCAAAATGTGACAAGAAAAGAAAAGATATAAAAAGACAATGATATTGATGAAGACAAGAGACAAGAGTTGAGATAAAGCACAAGTTTTCATGCATGCAATATGAAAATGATAAATATGCAAGATCATGATAATGAAAAATGAAAATGGTAATGCATATGATAAGGACCAGTGCACAAAATAGTTGTAGGATGGAAAAAACAGTGGGTTGTGACTCAGTAAAGCCCAATGTTTTAGAATGTTAAATATTTTATGGTTTGTTTAAATGTGTTGCTCATAACAATGATAACGCAATGATAGAAAAGATCTTATTCCTTAGTCAACCTGAAAACTAAAGGAGATATGGATGGATAAGGATCAATGATATGGGTTAATGATAGGACATGTAAGGATACACCCTATATGGAGGATGAAGATAGATGGATCAAGATATGGAATGCTACCAATGAAAAGGGAACCTAAAATTTTTTTCTCTTATACAAAGGGAAAATAGAGGACATATGGAGGACTCCAAAAATGGCATGTCAAAGTAATAACATGCCCCCATGGTAAGAGGTATGACAAGTTATAACGACGTGACATAGATATGGAAGATTAATGGATATGAAAGGAAACATGAGATGAATGACAAGTGATATAGAGGATGGAAGACACGCGTGGTATAAAGAATGCATTAGATACTTGTTCTTGCTATTTTTCCCCAAAACTTTATGCAAGATCAAAGGAAGGTGGATGGATAAAGTGGATAGCATGGAATATAAATGAGGGAATATGATGGCTAAGTGTCACCCTCCATGTCATCATTTTCCTTCATTGACAAGGGAAACAAAAATGTATTCCATGTTCAACCAACACCTATCCATCCTATTTCACCAAAGGAACACCAAAAGTCACCCTGAAAGGAATACAATACCCGATGCAAAATCCTATTTCACAAAATGGTAGTCCTAGTCTTCTAATTCCACCCACTTTCACCTCATCCATCCCATGTTTATCCAGCTCATCCATTTCATGTTTTTCCACCTTCATAGACCTATATAAATTCAACCATGTCACTCAATTGACCTCATTGATGGAAAGCATGAAATCATAGATCCCCCTTTACGTGAAGATCAAATTACTCCCTCTCATTATCCCAGTCCATCTCATCATTCCATTCCATGTCATGATGCCATACCATCTCATGATTCAAGTCTATCAACTCCATACCATAATAGTAGTGTATAAATTCATTTAATAAAGATTTCCATCCATTCAATAAAGTCAAGACCCCCAAGGTATAATAATTTCCTTCAATATCACATGATAATCCTAAACTTTTGCAAGATCCCATTCATGAACCACAAACATATAATCTTGGTTCATCCACCTTATAAAATCTGGTTTTGTCCTATAATACCACACACCTTCATGAGTTCCATTTACCTGAACACCCTAATATTAAAAAACATCCAAATTCTTATGGCCCACCTCCTTCTCAAGACAGTGGTAGCTCTTTCAAACACAAAAGGACTCCCTTTAGATCAATACGTCCACCTCCCTCATCATCTTTGCCATCTACTGTTGGACCCTATCCATCAACCCTTCCATCCATCATGGGACCATATGTTCCTAATGTATATCCTTATGCTCCCTTTCAAGAACAATAAATGCACATACCCTTTAATTCCTTCCAGCACCTTCCACTTCAAAATCCTCTTTTTTCATAAAATCCCTCTATGGCCTATCCAAGCAATTGGGATACCAAACAAGAAATGCATAAATTGAAGAATCCCCAAAAACATAAATATCATCATGTCTCATGAAAAATACATCACAAAATAAAGAAAAATATGCTCCAAATCAAAAGAAAAACACTTCCAAGAAAATGGAAGGTGCCAATTAAGAAAAAATAAAAGGCTATAAAGAAAAATCAAAAGTGAAAAAAATGTGGGTTCCAAAGAAAGCAAAAAAATCCATGCATTCAAATAAAAAATCAAAATTGGTATCCCAACTTGCTAATCCAAAAGACTCCATTATTCCACCATCATCCATTCCTCCATTATTCATCCTCCAAATCTGTTTTCGATCCTTATATGCCCAAGTTTATTATCCCAACCCACTCTCAATCCTTCAGCTTTCACCACCCTTCAAGGTGTGTGCCAATACTGTTCTTACCCACATTCCCTCATAATGACTCCATTCCATACTTCCATCCAACCTTCATCCCTCATTCCATACCTTTAATCCAATCCTTTGCATGAATCCTTAACCCCTTTATGTCTACTCCTATCCATTCCATTATCTTTACCAATTTTCCTACCAACATATTTAAGTGGGAACATGTTAGCCATGGTCTATAAGAAACATTTAGTCAATGGGGTATTATCTTCCATAAAGAGATACTTGAGTCCTCCACTCATATCCATACACCTTCATCAACTTCTATTTCCATAAGCTTTCATTTCCATGGCCATTCATATCCACTAGCTTTCACATCCATCCATGTACCATTGCTTGTACACTTGGGGGAAAGAATTTTCCATTATGATTATCCTATTTTGAGTTGGGTATAAGTTTCAATGGTATGAGTTGGAGAAATTCAAAAAGATGTTGACGTATGAGATGGAAGATGGAGGATATGTTAGGCTCATCTTGATCCATGGTTTTAGGTAGGTTTATGGTTTTTCTTGCTTGATTAAGATTTAGATCTTGAATACCCCATCCCACTACGAAAGATCATACACACCTCCAAGCATATATACATTCTAATCAACTATGGTCTTCAAACATATCGTTGGATGTTTGATAAATGCACAAACAAAAATAATTCGTATGACAGTGAAACGACTTGCTGCAATGAGCACTTTCTATTTTGTACACTATAAAAATGTATTTAAGTCCACCTTCATATTGTAGGCTGGAAAACACAATGGGTTGTGAGTCACTTCTCAATTCCTATTCTATAGACTATAACAAAACAATGTATTGAATTTCACCTTCATATTTTATAACAACCCTTGGTTTGAGTAAACATTGCATTTGAATATCTCCCTATGTTTGGAAAAAAAAATGCACATAATAGTTGTGGGTTGGAAGAAACACAACGTCTTGACTCACTTCTCAATTATTGTTGAATTCTCAAGGGTGTAGAGTTCAGGGTGGATTTGCAGTGTGGGGGATACATAAAAGTAACCAGATGGAGGTGAAGGCTGACTAACTAATTGGTTTGTTGCATGTAGAGGGTTATGGAAGAGTATGCGGGATGTAGGTTGTATAGCACACAGTGTTTTCCAACTTGTAATTATATGTAGACAGTATGGTTGTAATGAAACTCTTATGTTTTTTAGACATTAAGAATTTAATGAAAGTCACCTATAAAATTTATAACAACTCTTGGGTGGACTAAAATTTGGGTTTCAAAATCGTCATAAGATGGTAAAAGAAAATGCACTAAATAATTGTAGGTTGGAAAACACAATGTGGGATGTTAGTAGATGCTTTTATGAATCTTGAATTTCCTTTTTATGGGCATCAAGTTGAGGAACACATGTATTGTGATGTTCATCTATTTTTAACACTTCGAGATTGCAGATTTGTAGCCTTTTTCCTCCTAGCTTGTGACTTCTGCTAGTAAGAAGACCACTTGGCTGAAAAATGTCCCCTTTCCAACATCTAAATTGCTACAAAATCATGCACAACTGCATTACACAAATTCCCTCCACAAACCTCCAATGCAGCTATTGTTGTGGCATATTAAACTTTTATCAGTTGTGCAACAACACCTTTGACTTTTGACCTATCAGTTGTGCAACTACACCTTTGACTTTTGACCTTTATTATTTGTGCAACAACGCCTTTGACTTTTGACCTATCAATTGTACAAAAAAACCTTCCATTGTTGTCTTTGTTTTATCAAATTCATGTCTTTTAGATTGTAGCTCTCCCCAAATCACATTAACCTCCTCTTCTTTTGACCATGATAGCTTCTTCTTGTGTTTTAATTCCTTTTCTAATTGGTTAATTTTAGTCTTCGGTTGTTTTTCTCCGCTTTAAGCATTTCCAACTATTTTTTTTTCAGTGTCTTTATCATTAGAGTATGCAGATGTTTCTATTGGAAAGCTCGTTAGGGAGCTTGTCTGCCTTTTCAAATAAGAATTTTATGCCTCCACCCAACTGATTCTCTTTTTCTGCACTTAAATCTAGTTTTTCCATTTCCTTATCATCCATTTCCAATTGTATTTGTTCCATGGAATTTCTAACTTCAATAATTCTTGGCTTCATTTGTTCAACTCCACATATAGCATCATATCTCTTTTTCTTTGCTTGCACAAATTCATATGCAATAGAAAACCTTTCGAGTTAATCCACTTTTGCATTGCCATTTGCTCCTTGCACATATTGCACATGCTCCTTCCTCCACTTCTCATGAGCAGGAACAACATCTTCAATCAATACATTATCTATCTCGTTCAATTTGGTCTGCTTCTTCCAAAGTATTTTTAGAGAAGATTCCTTTTCCATTACATACTTTCTAGTATTTCCTCATATTTTTTATTACTAGCATGTCATACAATTCTCATAAGAGTTTTTTTTGGGATTATGTCAAATTTTTTGTAAGCAAAGGGATAGAGTTTTGAATGTATTGAATACTTTCATGTACCTTTCCAGCTGTTTTTTTCCAATTTTGAGAGTGTATTTATGATTACATAATCCATATTTTTCTTTTAACAAATTATTTGTAACAACTGTATTTATGATTACATAATTTTCATATGTTTCTCTTAACAAGTTATTTTCAAAAAGTGTATTTATGATTACATAATTCATATTTTTTAGATAAGACTTTCATGTCTCCGACCAATTGATTCTCTTTTTTTGCACTTAGATCTGGTTTTACAACAGCGAGTGAGTTGCAGTTTTCATAACACCCTATGTTTTCCAATCTATAGTTTTACAAAATAGTATTCATGTAACTAAAACCTTTTGTTTTCATAAATGTATTGCAATATTTATTTATTTTCTCAAGTAGTGGACGAATTGGTAGTTGCAAGTAAATAATAGTTTTTTTCTACTTGCCCACAATGCTATCTGTTACTGACACTTTTTCCCTTTTTTTTGAAAATACAACTAAAAATGTTGAATTCAAGGATTCACATGGAGCAACTTCCCAGTGACTCTTAGGAAAACAATGGTAGTTTGTTCACTATGGAGAGGTTGCATTCTTCTTTTAAATTCATTTGTCAGACAATGGAGGATGTGATTCGTAAGATCGAAAGATTTCTAGACCCCATGTAACCTGCACTCCCCTATTCTAAGGCTGATGTAGCATGCAAATTCCTCTAAAACTCCATGGACTTGCTCACAAACCATAATATGGTTCACATTCTATGTGCTAATTATGTGTGGATTTCGGTGGTAAATCACACATAGCTTGAGGAAGCTTTCCAAATATATTATGTTGATCACGATATATACCCAATTGGTGGCATCTTTTCATGTTCGTTTCTTGAATCATCCTTGGATATGACATTTGTAAAAGAAATGTTTAGCAGTAGCCTACAACATGAGGGTCCACATTTTTTTGACCAAGCAATGCAATTACATGGTCATGTAGTGGAGCCCCACATCAAAGAGGATATATGGGAGATGTATCATGCCCTTCGCACACTGCTAGACCACCCTATACCATTTCTAACAAATGATAAAAATGTTATTCAATATCTTGGCTTAGGATGCCCCTATTGTTTGGATCAGGGCACAAATGTAAAGACTGAAAATGTAAATACTGAATCTGATTAGAATCCGTAAAGACTTATTAAATAAAAAGTAGAAACTTCAAATCCTATTTTGTATTACTATTTTAAAACATCACTATTGAATGAAAGATATTTTGTATTACTCTTTATTACTATTTATTACTATATTTTGTATTACTCTTTGTTACTGTTTATTACTCTTTATTACTATTTATTATGTGAATATTTTTTTGTAAAACTCCAGACTGGAAAACACAGGGTGTTGTAAAAACTCAACCCACTCACTGTTGTAAAACCAAATCTACTATTTTGAAACACTACTGTTGAATGAAAGATATTTTATATTACTGTATTTTGTATTACTGTTATTAATTTATTACTATTTATTAATATATTTCAATATGGACATTTAAAGGTGAAGTACATTAGATATATATACAATTTTATATCATAGGTACAATTAACAAGGTATGAATGATCAAGGTATTTACTTTTGAAACTCATCCATAAACATAAAAACTTCATTACCATAGGTTTGTCCCTTTATCTTTTGACTTGACTATGCATTGTAAAGAGATCTACCATAATCTTCTTAATGACTAATTAATTATTTTGGTTTTCCCTTTGGTTTAACATATGACAATTTTCCTTGTCATTGTGTTTTCCTTCTTTTCATATGATAGAGCTTTGAATGTATTGAATACTTTCATGAGAGTCTAAGCAAGGCTAATGTAGCATGTGAGAAAAAAGTAGTTGCAAAGGTACATGAAAGTATTCAATACATTCAAAACTCTATCCCTTTTCCTGCAAGAAATCTGACAGAATCCCAAAAATATTTTCTATGAGAATTGTATGACATGCTACTAATAAAAAAATATGAGGACATACTAGAAATTATGTAATGAAAAATGAATCTTCTATAAAAATTCTTGGGAAGAAGCAAACCAAATTGAATGAGATAGTTAATGTATTGACTAAAGAGGTTGTTCCTGGTCATGAGAAATGGAGGAAGGAGCATGTGCAGTAAGTGCAAGGGGCAAATGACAATGCAAAAGTCGATTAACTCAAAAGGTTTTTTATTGCATATGAATTTGTGCAAGCAAAGAAAGAGAGAGATAATGCTATAAGTGGAGTTGAAAAAATGGAGCCAAGCATTTTTAAAGTTAGCAATTCCATGGAACAAATAAAATTGGAAATGGATGATAAGGAAATGGAAAAACCAGATCTAAGTGTAGAAAAAGAGAATCAGTTGGGTGGAGGCATGAAATTCTTATATGAAAAGGTAGATGCATTTTGTAACGAGCTTGCCAAAAGAAACATCTAGATACTCTAATGATAAAGACACTGCAAAAAAATAGTTGGAAATGCTCAAAGTGGAGAAAAACAATCAAAGTCTAAAATTAACCAATTTGAAAAGGAATTAAAATACAAGAAGTTGTCATGGTCAAAAGAAAAGGAGCTAAATGTTGTTTAGAGAGAGATGCAATCTAAAAGACAGGAATTTGATAAAACAAAGACAACAATAGAAGGTGTTGCACAATTGATAGTTCAAAATTCAAAGGCATTGTTGCAAAATTGATAAAGGCCAAAAGTCAAAGGTGTCGTTGCACAACTGATAGGCCAAAATTCAAAGGTGTTTTTGCACAACATATAAAAGTTTAAGATGCCACAACAATAGCTACATTGAAGGTTCGTGGAGGTGGGAAATTGTGTAATGCGGGAGTGGATACAGAATAGACAGGAAAGCTCCCACTTGAAATACGACATCTACATACAAGAGTAATGATTATCCATTTAAGAAAAATCCAATCCCATACCATTTCCTTAACAACTCAACAATCAAGAGCCAAATTGCTAAGCAATGGAAACACAAGGCTGCCACTATCTCTTGTTGTATATGAAGATGAAATTGAACCAGCTATGCAATTTGTATTTCATAGTGCATGAGTTTGTAGCAATTTAGACATTGCGGAGGGGATATTTTTCAGCCAAGTGGTCTTCCTATTGGCAAAAGTCATAGGCGAGGAGGTGAATTGTATGGGCTTGGATTTTATTTAAAGGGATAATCATTACTCCTATATGTAGATGTCTTATTTGGAGTGGGAGCTTTCATGTCTATTCCGTATACACCACCACATTACACAAATTCCCTCCTCCACCAACCTCCAATACAGCTATTATTTTGGTATCTTAAACTTTTATAAGCTATGCAACAACACCTTTGACTTTTGACATATCAAAATGCTTTGCAAGACCATTATAGGTATGTTGAACATTTCCTGCAACTATTTTGTGCATTTTCTATAAAGGGTTGTTATAAAATATGGAGGCGAATTTCAATATATTGTTTTCTTACAGTCTGCATAATAGAAAGTGCTCATTGAACAAGAATTGAGAAGTGAGTCACAACCGTGTGTGTTTTCCATCCTGCAACTATTATGTGCATTTTCTATTCAAAACGTATTACGATATTGAAATGGAATGTTTGTTGCAAGTAAGGGTTATTATAAAACATGAAGGTGAACTTCAATACATTGTTTTGTTATAGTCTACATAACAAAAAGTGCTCACTAAACAAGAATTGAGAAGTGAGTCACAACCCTGTTTGTTTTCCATTTCTTGCAACTATTATGTGTATTTTCTATTTGAAACGTATGACAATATTGAAATGGAATGTTTGATATAAGTAAGGGTTGTTATAAAACAAGAAGGTGAACTTCAATACATTTTTTTGTTACAATATACATAATAGAAAGTGCTTATTGAACAAGAATTGAGAAGTGAATCACAACCCTATGTGTTTTCCATTTCTTGCAACTTTTTTGGGCATTTTCTGTTTGATACGTATGATGATATTGAAATGGAATGTTTGCTAAATGTAAGCTTTGTTATAAAATATGAAGCTGAACTTCAATACATTTTTTTGTTATAGTTTGTATAATAGAAAGTGCTCATTGAACAAGAATTGAGAAGTGAGTCACAACCTTGTGTGTTTTCCAATTCCTGCAACTATTATGTGCATTTTCTATTCGAAACATATGACGATATTGAAATGGAATGTTCGTTCCAAGTAGGGGTTGTTATAAAACATAAATTTTAACTCCAATACATTATTTTGTTACAATCTACATAGCAAAAAGTGCTCATTGAACAAGAATTGAGAAGTGAGTCACAACTCTATGTGTTTTCCATTTCCTGTAACTTTTTTGTGCATTTTATGTTCGAAAAGTATGATGATATTGAAATGGAATATTTGTTGAAAGTATGGGTTGTTATAAAATATGAAGGTAAACTTAATACATTGTTTTATTACAATCTACATAATAGAAAGTGCTCATTGAATAAGAATTGAGAAGTGAGTCACAACCTTGTGTGTTTTCCATCCTGCAACTATTATGTGCATTTTCTATTTGAAATGTATGACGATATTGAAATGGAATGGTTTTTTAAAGTAAGAGTTATTATAAAACATGAAGTTGAACTTCAATACATTGTTTTGTTATAGTTTGCATAACAGAAAGTGCTCATTGAAAAAGAATTGAAACGTGAGTCACAACCCTATGTGTTTCCCATCCTACAACTATTATGTTCATTTTCTATTCGAAACATATGACGATATTGAAATGGAATAATTGCTGCAAGTAAGGGTTGTTATAAAACATGAAGATGAACTTCAATATATTGTTTTGTTACACTTTGCATAATAGAAATTGCACATTTAACAAGAATTGAGAAGTGAGTCACAAACCTGTGTGTTTTCCATTTCCTACAATGTTTTTGTGCATTTTTTGTTTGAAACGTATGATGATATTGAAATGGAATGTTTGCTAAAAGTAAGGGTTGTTATAAAACATGAAGGTGAAATTCAATACATTGTTTTGTTGTTGTTTGCAAAACATAAATTGCTCATTGAACAAGAATTGAGAAGTGAGTCACAACCCTGTGTGTTTTCCATCTCCTACAACTATTATGTGCACTTTCTCTTTGAAACATATGGCGATATTGAAATGGAATGTTTGCTGAAAATAAGGGTTGTTATAAAACATGAAGGCGAACTTCAATACATTGTTTTGTTATAGTCTGCATAATAGAATGTGCTCATTGAACAAGAATTGAGAATTGAGTCACAACCCTATGTTTTTTCCATCCTACAACTATTATGTGCATTTTTCTATTTGAAATGTATGACGATATTGAAATAGAATTTTTTCTGCAAGTAAGGGTTGTTATAAAACATGAAGGTGAAATTCAATACATTGTTTTGTTACAATCTACATAGCATAAAGTGCTCATTGAACAAGAATTGAGAAGTGAGTCACAACCTTGTGTGTTTTCCATTTCCTGTAACTTTTTTGTGCATTTTTTGTTCAAAACGTATGACGATATTGAAATGGAATGTTTGTTGAAAGTAAGGGTTGTTAAAAAATATGAGGTTGAACTTCAATACATTGTTTTGTTATAGTCTGCATAATAGAAATTGCTCATTGAACAAGAATTGAGAAATGAGTCACAACCCTATGTGTTTTCCATCCTACAACTATTATGTGCATTTTCTATTTGAAAGGTATGACGATATTGAAATAGAATGTTTGCTACAAGTAAGGGTTATTATAAAACATGAAGGTGAACTTCAATACATTTTTTTGTTACAATCTACATAACAGAAAGTGCCCATTGAACAAGAATTGAGAAGTGAGTCACAACCATGTGTGTTTTCCATTTCCTGCAACTTTTTTGTGCATTTTCTGTTCAAAATCTATGACTATATTGAAATGGAATGTTTGCTAAAAGTAAGGGTTGTTATAAAATATGAAGCTAATGTTAGGAATAAGGTGTCTCAACCTTGGATAATTCCTATTCTTATTATTTGTTTTGTAAAATGTATTTCTTGCAAATAATGTAATTAAGTGTGAGTGTACATGTCTAGTTTGCATGTTGATGTGTCACTCCACTTAATGTGTCGGCATCTTGAATTGTGTGTAAGGAGATCATGGCTGAAACGGTTATGACGGATTCCTATGACACGTAAGAGCTATGTCTGGAAGATTCAATGACAGGTGAAGACATGTGGCAACTGATAAAGTTGAGTACTGTACACTCTTCCACGATAGTGGGGTTCGGGGCATCGCCCCAAAAAATTTTCGAGTTCCTATTTTCTCGGAGAATGGTAAAACCCTAATACAGTTATCTTCGGAAGTTGCCCTAAAAGGGAAGCGCATGATATAAGCGTTTTTTAGGGTTGCGAAGATTTGTGATGTGAGTGTATTGTTGGAACGTTTTTTCATGCTGCCGCATTTTGTCTTCAAGAGTTGGAAATCTCCTGAAAGAACTTGCATTGCAAGTGTGTTGTAACCGTTGTGTTGAAGATAATACATTGTGCAGGTTTTGGAGTGCTGGGGTTTTTTACCGAAAGGTTTTCCCCAGGGTAAATCATTGTGTCATTCTTCATTTTCTGTATGTATGGTATATTGCTGCAATATCTTTGTTAAGTAGATTAACGAATCTGAAATTGTAAGGGTTTAAAACGAATTTGCACCATACTTTCCTTAAGAGATTAGTGTAGGAAGCTGTTTCCGCACCTGAGTTTCCTTACAAGTGGTATCAGAGCCTGATCAACTTTTGATCCTAGTTGTTGGGTAGGGTTTTTTGAGCTAATCTCAAGTTGAGTGGGAGTTTTTTTGTGCAGAGCATTCTGAATCTTATTTGCAGATTGAGATGGCAAGTTCCTCATACAGTAGAATGGAGGTGGAGAAATTTAATGGCACTAATTTCGAGTTGTGGAAACTCAAGATGGAAGACATGCTTGAAGACCGCGATCTATGGGAGGCTACTTCACTTGATGTGAAACCTGTAGCGATACCTCAAGCGGATTGGGATATCAAGGATCGGAAGGCTAAGGGTCTCATCAGACTCTGTCTAGCAGATGCCGTTCTTCTGAATGTTCTTGATGAGACTACTGCAAATTCTTTGTGGAAACGGCTTGGGTCTGTGTATCAGGCCAAATCTCTGGTGAATAAGTTGTTCCTGAGAAAGAAGTTGTATTCTTTAAGAATGGAGGAAGGTGGATCCGTAACTGATCATCTCAATGCATTCAATTTATTGATTGCACAGTTGGCATCATCTGGTGCCAAGATTGAGGAGGAGGATCGATGTATGACCCTGCTTTGTTCCTTGCCGGATTCGTGGGACCATCTTGTGATGGCTCTCGGAAGTACTATAGTCACATTCCGTATGGATGATGTGGTGTCTTCACTGCTGTCTGAGGAGATGCGAAGAAAGACTTCGGATTCGTCTAAGGAAGCCCTTGCTGTTCGCGGGAGATCCAACGACAAAGGAAAGCAGAATGACAATAAGTCAAAGAAGGGCAGATCCAAATCCCGTGGGAGTTCTAAGACTCCTGGAAAGTCCAAGGCGAAATGTTGGAACTGTGATAAATCTGGGCACTTCCGGAGGGACTGCAAAGAACCGAAGAAGAAGAAGAAAGGCTCAGATTCAGCTTCTGAAAAATCTCAAGAAGATGGAGATGCTTTTATTGCAGCTTTGGCAGCCCATGCATCTGATGATGTGTGGTTAGTAGACTCGGGTGCTTCTTTTCACATGACCTCTCATCGAAACTGGTTCTCAAAATATGAAGAGTTTGATGGTGGAAAGGTGTACTTGGGTGATGATTCTCACCTAAAGATAGTTGGACGCGGAAGGGTCACTATCAGATTTCCTGATGGACGAGTAAAGGGAATCAATGGAGTTATGCACATTCCGGGTTTGGCACGAAACCTATTATCTGTAAGTATGTTGAATGATGTAGGTGTGCAAGTTGTTTTTTCGAAAGATGGATGCAAGATGATAAGAGGATCTATGGTGCTCGCTAAAGGTACTAGGAGAGGTACTTTGTTTCAGCTTGATGCATGCATTGCTCAATGCAATAGTTCTTCTGTTTCAAAGAAGAGAGCGGCTATCACTTCATCCCCACCATCTGAACGAGCAGTAAAGAAGATTGTGGCAATGGGTTCCGATGGCAGTGCAGTAAGTGTGCCTAAGGGTGTAAACACTTTGGAAGGCAAGCTTCCTGCAGAAAAGACAATGTTGTGGCATATGAGATTTGGCCACATTGGTGAGAAGGGTCTTAGGACCTTGAAAACTAAAAATCTCGTTGAGGGGCTAAATGATTGTAATCTCGAATTCGATTTCTGTGAACACTGTGTTTATGGTAAGCAAAATCGTGTTCAGTTCTACTCTAGTTCTCACAAGTCTTCTGGACTTTTGGATCTTATTCATTCTGATGTTTTTGGTCCTGTAAAAGTTCCTTCTATCTCCAGTTCTGTATATTTTGTATCTTTTATAGATGATTACAGTAGAAGGACTTGGATATATTTCCTAAAAAGTAAGACACAGGTTTTCAGTCGGTTCAAGGAATTTAAGGCTCTCGTGGAGAATCAGACTGGTAAAAGAATCAAGTGTGTGAGAACTGATAATGGTGGTGAGTTTTGTTCCACAGAGTTTGAACAGTTCTGTAAAGAACGAGGAATCGAGAGACATAAGACAACTCCTTACACCCCGCAGCAAAATGGAGTTGCAGAGAGAATGAACAGGACACTGATGGAGAAGGCTAGGAGTATGCTTAGTGGAGCTGGCCTAGAACAAAAATTTTGGGCCGAAGCTGTTGCCACTGCTTGCTATCTGGTTAACAGATCTCCTACATCAGCTCTTGTTGGTAAGACACCCATGGAGGTGTGGTCTGGTAAGAAGCCTTCAATTAGACATCTTCGTGTTTTTGGTTGTGAAGCTTATGCACATGTTCCAAAGGAGAAAAGATCTAAGTTGGAAAACAAAGCTGTCAAATGTATTTTCATCGGATACAGTGTTGGTGTGAAAGGATACAAGCTTTGGAATCCTATGACTAGTAAGGTGCTGTATAGTAGAAATGTTATTTTCAGAGAGCTAACATCTTCTCCTATTGTGCTACAACCAATGAAAAAGAAAAGGAAAAAGATGTTGTTCAGTTTCCTCCTACCCCTGAGAAGACTGAACAGAGAGACCATGTTGGGTCTAATGATGAGGAGAGCTCTAGCAGCTCTGATAGTTCGGAAGAAGAGGAAGAACAACCTCAACCTCAGCCCTTGAGGAGATCCATGAGAGAAAGAAAGCAACCAGAAAGGTTTGGTTATTCTATGTTAGATTCCAGTTGTGCTTTTGCTTTGATTACTAACACTGATGAGCCTAGATCTGTGAAAGAGGCTTTGGGCATGGAAGATGCAGGTTCCTGGATTGAGGCTATGGATGATGAGATGGCTTCATTGGAGAAAAACAAAACTTGGGACCTTGTACCTTTGCCTAAAGGGAGAAAATCTGTTGGCTGTAAATGGGTGTTCAAGAAGAAATTCTGTGCAGATGGCAGTGTTGAAAGGTACAAAGCTAGATTGGTTGCAAAGGGGTATTCACAGGTAGAGGGAATAGATTATGGTGAAATATTCTCTCCTGTTGCAAAGTTGACATCCATTAGATTTCTGTTATCTCTTGCTGCATCATATGATTTAGAGATAGAACAGATGGATGTGAAGACAGCTTTCCTTCATGGTGATTTGGAGGAAGAGATTTATATGTCACAGCCTGAGCACTACATTGTTAAGGGTAATGAATCCTTAGTTTGCAGATTAAAGAAATCTCTATATGGTTTGAAGCAATCTCCTAGGATGTGGTACCTTAAGTTTGATGCCTTTGTGTTGTCAATTGGATTTGTAAGATCGAAATCAGATCATTGTGTTTATTTCAGAGTTGAAAATGATCGCCTTCTTATTGTTGCATTATATGTTGATGATATGTTGCTGTTTGGGAAGGGTAAGGGTATGATTTCTGATTTTAAATCTCAGTTGTCAGCACAGTTTGAGATGAAAGATCTTGGGGCAGCAAGGTACATCTTGGGTATGGAAATCAGTAGAGACAGGTCTAACAGAAAACTCTGGTTGAGTCAGAGTAAGTATGTGAAGTCTGTGTTGGACAGGTTCAGCATGGCAGATTGTAGACCACTATGTGTTCCTGTTTCAATGGGAACAAAGTTATCTGTAGATGATTGTCCAAAATCTCCTAGTGAGGTGGAGGACATGAGTAGAGTACCTTATGCTAGTGCAGTTGGCAGTCTTATGTATGCTATGGTCTGTACTAGACCAGACATTGCCCAAGCAGTGGGAGTCCTAAGCCGGTTTATGGCTAACCCTGGACGGGTACATTGGGATGCAGTTAAGCGAGTATTCAGATATTTGAGGGGTACATCAGATTACTCCATATGTTACCATGGTAACTCTTCTGGATCTCCACATTCAGTTTGTATTCGTGGATTTGTGGATTCAGATTGGGCAGGTGATATTAACAGCAGGAGATCCACCAGTGCTTATGTTTTCACTATGTTTGGTGGTGCCATCAGTTGGATGAGTAAGCGACAACCTGTGGTTGCTTTGTCCACTACAGAAGCTGAGTACATGGCTGCTACTCATGCTTGTAAGGAAGCCATTTGGCTTAGGAGATTGTGTTCTGATGTTGGTGTTGATGCAGAACAGATTACTATTTGGTGTGACAGTCAGAGTGCTATTTGCCTTGCGAAGAATCCAACTTTCCATGCCAGAACGAAGCACATTGATGTGCAGTTTCACTTTGTGAGAGATATGGTGGAAGATGGAAAGATAAATTTGGAGAAGGTAGATACTGTGAAGAATGTTGCAGATGCATTAACGAAACCAGTGGGCACTGTGAAGTTCAGATGGTGTTTGGAGTCTATGGGCCTTTTGGCCTATAGCGGTTAATTCCTGTTATGTTCCTATTGCTCTTACAAGGTGTTCGACAAGTGGGAGAATGTTAGGAATAAGGTGTCTCAACCTTGGATAATTCCTATTCTTATTATTTGTTTTGTAAAATGTATTTCTTGCAAATAATGTAATTAAGTGTGAGTGTACATGTCTAGTTTGCATGTTGATGTGTCACTCCACTTAATGTGTCGGCATCTTGAATTGTGTGTAAGGAGATCATGGCTGAAACGGTTATGACGGATTCCTATGACACGTAAGAGCTATGTCTGGAAGATTCAATGACAGGTGAAGACATGTGGCAACTGATAAAGTTGAGTACTGTACACTCTTCCACGATAGTGGGGTTCGGGGCATCGCCCCGAAAAAAATTTTCGAGTTCCTATTTTCTCGGAGAATGGTAAAACCCTAATACAGTTATCTTCGGAAGTTGCCCTAAAAGGGAAGCGCATGATATAAGCGTTTTTTAGGGTTGCGAAGATTTGTGATGTGAGTGTATTGTTGGAACGTTTTTTCATGCTGCCGCATTTTGTCTTCAAGAGTTGGAAATCTCCTGAAAGAACTTGCATTGCAAGTGTGTTGTAACCGTTGTGTTGAAGATAATACATTGTGCAGGTTTTGGAGTGCTGGGGTTTTTTACCGAAAGGTTTTCCCCAGGGTAAATCATTGTGTCATTCTTCATTTTCTGTATGTATGGTATATTGCTGCAATATCTTTGTTAAGTAGATTAACGAATCTGAAATTGTAAGGGTTTAAAACGAATTTGCACCATACTTTCCTTAAGAGATTAGTGTAGGAAGCTGTTTCCGCACCTGAGTTTCCTTACAGCTAAACTTCAAGGAGGAACTTCAATACATTGTTTTGTTACAATCTCCATAACAGAAAGTGCTCATTGAACAATAATTGAGAAGTGAGTCACAACCTTGTGTGTTTTCCATCTTGCAACTATTATGTGCAATTTTTGTTCCAAACATATGACAATATTGAAATGGAATGTTTGGTGAAAGTAAGGGTTGTTATAAAATTTGAAGCTCAACTTCAATACTTTTTATATTATATTCTCTATAATAGAAAGTGCTCATTGCATGTGTTTACATTTGTAAGTAAGTTTGACATAAATAATAAGACTTGAGGTGGCATTGCCTACCATTATTTGATGGCATTTGACATTATTATGAAATTTTACATGGAAACAAAAAGTGTCATGAAATCTACAAGAACATAGTCATATATTTTTTAATTAAGAGGGGTAAACACTTTTGACTCGAAGCTATGAATCGGTGAGGTCACAAATGGGGACCTCATCCTGAATATAAATTGTCAAAAACTACACCCCAAAGGGATTGGAGCCTTGATGGCAAGATTAACAATACAAATTAATAATTTCACCATGCCACTATTGGGAGAAGATTTTAGTCTTCAAACATACCAAAATAATGTAATTCCACACCATAATTGTTCAATAATTACATGATCAAAGATAATGTAAATCCACACCATAATTGTTCAATAATTACATGATCAAAGATAATGTAATTCCACGCTATAATTGTTCAATAATTGCATTATCAAAGACCGAATGGAAAATGACTATTGTCAACCTCCCTCATCCTCTCCTACAGTGCGTTTTATGTGAAATTAAGGAGACGCTTAGATATAAAATCTTATAGGTTTCTTTGGGTCCTTGGCACTGATGGTGGGGTGATTTCACTTGCATAGATCCTCATTATTGTACGTGTAACAAGAGGGTTCGAGGAAGCCTCTGCTTTGACCATTGCACTTTGAACACCTTCAGCTTGTAACAAACCCATCAATATAAATGAATATGTTCAACAATTAACGTATGGATATAAGGAAAAGGCAACATCAAATCTAAGCTTAGAGAAAGGGAATCAGTAAAGGAGAGGTGAAAGTCTTATCTAAAAATGTAGACAACTTTTGTAACACATTTATATATATGGAATGAAATCATTTATATGTACTTATGGAGGAGAAATACAATTGGAAATAGATGAGAAGGAAATGGAAAAATCGGATAGACCAAGGAATGTCACAAATAATAAAGGCTTGATTTTATCACTTCTTTGATAGAAATTGAGCAGGCTAGTGTCAAGAATCAATAAAAATGGGCCTTGAGCTTATTAGCGATGTTTCTTTACACCTGCCACTTCCTTGTTCATCCTTGAACTATAATGTGAAGAATTTTAACATCAAATCAAATTCAACTGCATGCAATTAATTCATTCAAAATATGAAAATAAACATTCAAAAGAAGATTTCAAAATTACCCTTTCTTCCATATTATTCCTCTTAAAGAACCAAGGACAGTGTATTTTCCAATATATTGTCAAAATCAGCATATTTGTAACAGAAATGGAATTTTCTAAATGAAATCACAGACACTCTTAAATATAAGCAAAAATTGACTGCAACGACACATAAAAGTATTCAAGATATTGAAAACTCTATCCAAGAAACATCACCAATAAGGTCAAGGCCTGATTTTTCTGCTTCCTTGCAAAATTTGAGAAATTGGAACCCATCGTCCTATTACATCAATGTAGCAGGATAAGGAGTTTCCTATTTCTCAAGATTTATGCCTAGGAAAATGATCTCCTCCCCAAGAACCCTTTCTTCTTGTTGCCCTGTCGAGGCACATTTTCCTATCCCAAATGGACACTAAGTTTCTCACACCCACCAGTTCCTTGTCCATCCTTGCCCTCTAATGACAGGAATATAAATGTCACATCAAATTCAAATACATGAAACCCATTCATTCAAAATACCAAAATACACATTAAAAAGTAGATTTCAAAATTACCTTTTCTCCCACTTTCTTCCACTTTCCCTTTTAAAGTATGCATCTGTGGTTGCCTGTAATATGTAAAAAAGTTGCAAGTGTTATGGGACAGTTAAAGTTCCAAAATTTATTACACTGTCTGCTATAAGCAAGCATATATTTTTTCAATCATAAATTTTATTTTTTCAAGGCTCCTTACATTCTTGGTGCGTAGGGAAAAAAAAAATTCACAACCAAATAACTGATAGGGGAAAGTGTGTTTTCCAAGACTGCAAATAATGTGAGCATTTATTTTTGTTGCAATCAGATGAAGATAGTGAAATTCCATTTTTACTGTTACAAATAAAATTTAATACGATTATTCATTTGAAAGTATCCATGATGATGAAAATAGTCGACCTCAAACGATTTGAAAGGCAACCTTTTTCTTTCATTTATAAGCAAGATACCATAAACAATAAGACTTTAGGTGATATTGTCTACTGGTATATTTCATATTAACATAAATAGAATGTGCATTATAAACACACAACCAAATGATTATTCTTACAATCTACATAAAAGAAAGTGCTCATTGAACAAGAATTGAGAAGTGAGTCACAACCTTGTGTGTTATCCATTTCCTGTAACTTTTTTCTACATTTTTTGTTCCAAACATATGACGATATTGAAATGGAATGTTTTCTGAAAATAGGGGTTATTATAAAATATGAAGGTGAACTTCAAAACATTTTTTTGTTATAGTCTGCATAACATAAAGAACTCATTGAACATGAATTGAGAAGTGAGTCACAACCCTGTGTGTTTTCCATCCTACAACTATTATGTGCATTTTTTGTTTGAAACGTATGATGATATTGGAATGGAATGTTTGTTGAATGTAAGGGTTGTTGAATAAATTCATACTATCAATATATTTTTGTTGAGGGATACATTAAAGTATCCAAAATCAACTAAGGTGTCATCAACTAATTGGGTTCTCACTATGTAAGTAACCAAAATGTTTTCATTACATTCATACTATCTATGTGTAATTTTAGGTTCGAAAACATTGGGTGTTACAAAACCTGCAACCCAAATAATATTTTCAAACCCTTTACAAGTAACAACCCAATTGGTTACTCACCCCTCAGGTGAATTTGGATAGTCTTATATATCTCCGACTTGCAACTCCCTCCAGAATGAGAAAACCTAGAACACAAAGTGTTTTCCAAGAATAGTACTTGTTAAAATTTAAAATGCATATCTTAATCACACCAATTCCCTTCCCTCCCATAGTGAATGGATAGGTTCTCGTACAAGGAAAAAAAATGTCAATGTAATTCAATGCGGTGGGACACCTCCTTGCTTTCTTCGTCATGAAATTTCCTCCCGTCCGCTAGTTTCATCACTTTTATCATCCGTCTTGGCGGGTCCTACACTATGCCTTCCCATCATGTTATGTATGTTTCTATGTTTGTTGTTATGTATGTTTTTATGCATTTTGGTATGTACATAGGTGTTTTTTGTTAGGAGATTACCTACATCCATACAGGGTTTTTCAACATTGTGTGGGTTGAAGGTTTCATAAATCATGCACTCATATCCCACTGTGTTTTCCAACCTGCAATCATAAAGAGTGTTAATGGTTGTTGGAAAACAATGGTGTTTAAAATATGGTACCTTTCATTGCAATCCTATGGTCTAAATAACAAAATCTTTTCAAGATATTCATATTGTTATGTAAAATTCCAAGTTGCAAAACAATAGTTTTTTTAAATCTACAACCCACATAATGTTTTAAAACCCTTTACAAGTGACAACCTAGTTAGTTACAAACCCCTCACCTCAATTCCATTGGTTTTTCATCTCCCCGAACTACTCTCCAACCTTTCTCTTTCAACCTGCATAATGAGAAAACCCAAAAAAAAAAGTGTTTTCCAATATTAGTACTTCTTACATATTAAAACACATGTCTAAATCATGTCAACTCCCCTTCTCGCCCACACTAAAAGGATAGCTTCTTGCACAAGGCAAAGAACATTGGCATCATTCAAATTGATGGGAAAACTAACCTAATGACACTGTTAGGGAAGAAGCTAACTCGTAGACAAACACACCTATGTATGTAACATTATATCATCACCCCCATCCCACATGCTGGAAAAAAGGCACCAATGGAAAGACTTGATAGATGGTTAGCAAGTGGTCAAACTACAGTAAAAACTTTTCATTTTTTTATGTACATAGGTGTTTTTTGTCTACATTTTTTCCACGTCCAGAGAGCTAAATGTCAAAATTTGTGACATTTCATTTTACAGTTTGTTGGGGAGCATGGGAAATAGAATGCAGGCTAAACAAGAGCAATGCATTCGACAGGCATGATGGCTAGCCAATACGTATGTATATTTGCCATTGTATATGCCATTTTGCCATTTTGTAGGAACTGTGAAGCACGACTGTTAAATGGGTTTCTGTGAAGCATTGAACAATGGTTAAATGGGTTTTTTGTGAAGCATTAAATGGCTATTAGTTAAAGAAAATGGGTTTTCATTTATGGAAAAATAAAAAAAATTGTTTGGCTATAGGGTTTTCATTTCAAATGCATAGTTGTTTATGTTTTTTTTGTTTCGAGGGTTTTCAAATTTCACTATGAAGAATTAAATGACTATTGGTTGGGAACATGGGTTTTCATTGAGGCCGAATGAGAGCCAAGGTTCTACACTACCTAAGCACATTCGACAGGCATGGCGGCTAGCTAGCAAGTATATAAATATGCCATTTCCAAATCTGCCATGTTCATTAAAAATATGGGTTTTCATTGACGAGAAAATAAAGGGTTTTCCTTGCATAGAGGGTTTTCATTTGAAATGCAGAGCTCTTTATGTGTTTTTATGTAAAGGGAGAATTAAAAGGATGCAATATCATCGTTCACTACTATTTTGAGCATTTCCCATGTAACACTCACACTTTAAGGAGGAAACATCCTTCATGTAAAATTTTAGGATATAATAGGCATACAATAATGTAACATTTTTTTTAAATTCAACTAGAAATTCTTTGAATTTGGCATATTAAGCATCACATCTATAAAAATATCATAACTTCTTAATGCAAAATAAATTTTGGAAGTTTAACTAACTAGTACACTTGCAATTCAAGCTATGACAACTAGAATCACATGTATTTAGTGCATAAGCTTCACGTCTCCTAAAGCATCCTTCTCAATCCACCTGCCCTTGTTTTCTTCAATTTTGTTTCCTCAAATATATCAACCACCTGGAATACAAGTGTTAGTAATATATTAAATTGGAAAATTAAAGACATTTGTTGCTAGAAAGAATTATTTTTATTCCAAATTTCACCAATATAGGATTATATATTGTGGTGAGTGCAAAATTCCAGCTTATGCAGACAATAAACAAACATATTAAACTGTATAATGGGAATTTAATTCCCAATTTAACCTATCGCTAACACTAGTAATATATATCAGCAATTATATCTATCATTCTACTATTTTGCAAGAACTTTGAAGCACTGAACGTTCATTTAGATATATAAAAAACTCATCTCTCCTAACATATGAAAGAGGCCATAACTTGCAATAATCAATAAGGGCATAGAAGATAGAAAAGAAGGATACCATGTACCACTATCAAAATTTTGTTTATATCATGTGTCTCTCAATGAACATCTAAATGACATATCGGTATTGTAACCATTGTTCAATGATATTGTAAATTGAACAATTACTTGTACAGACGACTGAAAAAATACATATTATTACATGAATAAAGGTTAACAAGTCAAAAAAATCCTTAGCAATCACCTTGATTGACCAAAAAATAGCAACTAAGTTTTTGACAAAGCACACCTATGTACATACAAAAACGTATAAAAATATACACAAAAACATATATAGAAACATACATAGAATCATATATAACATGAAAAGAAGGAAAAATAGGATGTTAGTGTAGAAAAGAGAATCAGTTGGATGGAGACATGAGAGTCCTATGTGAAAAGGTAGACAAATTTTGTAAAAAACTTATTAAATAAAACATTTGCATTCTCTAATCAAAAAGACACTCTCAAAGCTGAGAACGGTATTTGGGTTGCAGGTTTCATAGCACATGTTGTTTTCCAACATGCAATTATATATAGACAACATGCTTCTAATAGAAACCTTACAGTTTGTAGATAGTAAGAATGTACTAAAGTTCGTTCACCTTCACAATTTATAGCAACTCTTACACAAAAAAATTATAATTCAATCTCCTTATATGATTTAAAAATAAATGCAAAATATAATTTGCAGGTTGGAAAACACAATGTGGTTTGCCTTTTATTTCATTTTATACATTCAAAGTTACATGGTTGAGAGCATGGGTAGGAATGTCTTGAAAATATTCTGTTAATTAGGCAGTAGGAATGCAATGAAAGGCATCATTTTATAAACACCCACTATTTTCCAACAATCATTAAAACTCAGAATGATTGCAGGTTGGAAAACACCGTGGGAGGTGAATGCATGATTTATGAAGCCTCCAACCCACACAATGTTGTAAAACCCTCTTCAAATGCAACTAATCTCCTGATAAAATGTAGTTATATACATACAAAAAAGCATAAAGATATACATAGAAATATACATAACATGATGAGACAGCATAGTGTAGGACCCACCAAGATGGATGATAAAAGTGATGAAATTGACAAACGGGAGGAAACATCACGACAAGGAAAGTGAGGAGGTATCTCATCACATCGAATTAAGTCAAAAAAAAATTTCCTTGTGTGAGAAGCTATCTATTCACTGTGGGAATGAAGGGCATTGATGTGATCATGTGTTTTACATTATAACAAGTAATATTCTTGGAAAACAATTTGTGGTCTGGGTTTTTTCATTCTGTAGGTTGAAAGAGAAACATTGGAGTGCAAGGGGGCATCAGAGGCAGAGAGACAACCAACCAAGTTGAGTTGAGGGGTTTCTAACTGACTATATGTACATAGGTGTGCCAACTCGGTTTTCTCAAATTACCAATTGGGCCATTACATCTAGAGGGTTTTACAACACTATGTGTGTTGCAGATTTCTTATAACTCAGTGTTTTCCAATCTCATTACATTCTTACTATCTAATTCACAAAAGTCTCTCAAGGTAATCACAAAACATACCAAATTGAGGTGAGGGGTGAGTAACCAATTGGGTTGTTACTTGTAAAGGGTTTTAAAACATTATGTGGGTTGCAGATTTTGAAAAACTAGTGTTTTGCAACTTGAAATTTTATAAAATAGTATGAATGCAATTTAGACAGTACAAATAATGTGAGTATCAGTTTTCATTTTCAAAGCTTTTTTTTTTGGCACAATGATTTACAAAACCTCCAACCCACAAAATATTGTAAAACACTCTACACACTGAAGCCAAATACCTTACTAAGTATTTACAAAATAGTGCCTATCACCACACTCCTATAGTCTAAATAATACAAAGCTTGTCAATACATACATACTATTTTGTAAAAATGTAGGATGCAAAACACTATATTTTACAGAACCTGCAACCCACCTAATGTTTCAAAACCATTTAGACACTAGTATTTGAGGGATGTTTAGGTGCGTTTTTTCTATTTCTTTATGTGAACACCTACAACTCCATTATGTCACCCGCACATCCATCCCCAGCAAACTACAAAATGAAATGTAGAAAATGGGAAAAATAAAATGTGGAAAATGGTGACGTTCAGTGCATTTTTTCTATTGATTTTTGACTTTCCTAGTGGCCGCACATCCTTTTCTGGTGATAGACAAGTGATGACATGTGGCTAACCATCCATCAAGTCTTTACGTCAGTGTATTTTGTCGACCATGTGGGATGGGGAGTGGGGGTTATGATATAACGTTACATACATAGGTTCATTTTGTCTACACTTTAGCTTCTCCCCTAATGATATACTATACAAGTATTAAAGGCCAATCCATATAATATACCAGTATTAAAGGCCAATTCATATAATATACCAGTATTTGAGGGAACAACTAAGAGGAGATAGTGTGTTTTCCAACACTACAAATAATGTGAGCATTTTATTTGTTCCAATCAAATGAAGAAAATGAAATGACATTTTGACTGTAGCAAAGAGTTGTTCAAATATTTGAAAGTAGACTTCATTGCATTCTTGGTCGTAATGAAACAAAACTTTTTTAAACAAACTAACTAACATGGGACAGTGTGTTTTCCAACATTGCAAATAATGTTGAGCATTTTATTTGTTCCAATCATATGAAAAAAGGGAAATTTCATTCTACATTTTTCCAAATATACATTAAATTTCTTGATATGATCCAAATATATGTGCACAATATGATTGCAGGCTGGAAAACATAGTGGGAGGTGAGGTGACAACATGATTTATGAAACCTCCAACCCACACAATGTTGTAAAACCCTCTACACCCTGAAGCCAAATACCATACTGGGTCTTTACAAAATGGTGCCTATCACCACATTCCTATGGTCTAAATAACATAAAGCTTTTCAATACATACATACTATTTTGTAAAAATTTTAGGATGCAAAACACTTTGTTTTACAAAACCTACAACCTACCTAATGTTTCAAAACCATTTAGACACTACAACCTTCATAATGAGAATGTCAATGGGAAAATAAAAGGTTTTTTTTGCGTGTATGGTTTTGGGCTTTCTATCCATTCCCAATTATGATTTTGAAAACCCGTCATCACATAACCCACATTGTGTTTCAAATGAAAACCTATTTTCACAAGCAACAACCTTTATTTTCCCATCAATGAAAACCCATCTTCACAACAAACAACCAAAAAGAAAAATTTAAAAGCCAAGGCAAAAAGCCACAAAAACACACAAAACACCTTTGCATTTGAAATGAGAACACCTTTATTTTCCCGTCAATGAAAACCCATCTTCCCAACCAATAGTCATTCAATTCTTCACAGTGAAATTTGAAAACCCTCAAAACAAAAAAACATAAATAGCTATGTATTTGAAATGAAAACCCTACACGTAAACAAAACACTTTATTTTGCAATCAATGAAAACCCGTTTTCTTTAACCAATAGTCATTCAACACTTCATAGAAAACCCATTTAACTGTCATTCAATGCTTCACAGAAACCCATTTAACATTCATGCTTCACAATTACTATAGAATGGAAAAATGGCATATATAACTACATGTTGGCTAGCCGTCGCTCCTGTCGAATGTATTGCTCTCATTCAGCCTCCATTCTATCACTCGCACTCCCCAGTAAACTGCAAAATGTAATGTGGAAAATGGTGATGTTTAGGGAGATGACTAACTTGTAGACAAAACGCACCTATGTACATAAAAAAACCAAAAAAAAATTACTCTAGTTGGAGACTTGGTCACCTACAACTCCATTTTGTTGCCAGTGCATCCCTCCCCAACAAACTACAAAATGAAAATGTGGAAAATGATGACATTTAGGGAATTTTGTCTAGCTTTTTGACTTCCCGCTAGGCCGCGTGTCCTTTTTCAGTGACAAACATGTGATGACACATGGCTAATCATTTGTCATGTCTTTTCGTCAGTGCCTTTTGTCCAGCGTGTGATATGGGGGATAGAGGGTATCATATAATGTCACATACATAGGTGTGTTTTGTCTATGAGTTAGCATTCATAACACCCTATTTTTTCTAATCTATAGTTTTACATGAAAACAATATTCATATAACTAAGACTTTTTTTTTCATAAATGTATTGCAATATTTATTTATTTTCTGAAGTAGTGGATGAATCAGTAGTTGCAAGTAAATAATAGTTTTTTCCTACATGCCCAAAGTTCTATCTGTTACTGATGCTTTTTCCCTTTTTTTGACAATACAACTAAAAATGTTGAATTCAAGGATTCACATTGAGTAGATTCCCAATGACACTCAGGAAAAAAATGGCAGTTCGTTCACTATGGAGGGGTTGCATTCTGCTTTAAATTTCAATTGTCAGATGGTGGAGGATGTGATTCATTAGATCGATAGATTTTTGGAGCCCATGGAACCCGCAGTCCCCTATTCTGAGGTTGATGTAGCATGCAGATTCCTCTCAAACTCCATGGACCTACTCACAAATTGTAGTATGGTTCACATTTTATGTGCTAAGTATGTATGGAATTCGGTGGTAAATCACTCACATCTTGATGAAGCATTCCAAAGATATGATGTTGACCATGGTGTATACCCTATTGGTGGCATCTTTTCACGTTTGTTCCTTGAACCATCCTCGGATATCAAGTAGGTAAAAGAAATGTTTAGCAGCAGCCTATAGCATGAGGGTCCTCATTTTTTCAACCAAGCAATGCAATTGCATGGTCATGTAGTGGAGCCCTACATCGAAGAGGATATACAGGATATGTATCGTGCCCTCCACACATTGCTAGACCACCTCGTACCAGTTCCGACAAATGATCAAAACTTTATTCAATGTCTTGGCTTAGGATGCCCTTGTTGTTTAGATGAGGGCACAAATATAAAGACTAAAAGTTTAAAGACCTAATCTAATTAGGATTCGCAAAGACTTGTTAAATGAAAAATGGAAACTTCGAATTTTATTTTGTATTACTATTTTAAAACACTACTATTGAATGAAAGATATTTTGTATTACTCTTTATTACTATTTATTATTGTATTTTGCATTACTCTTTATTACTCTTTATTACATGAAAAGTGTTTTGTGAAACTACAGATTGGAAAACATAGGGTTTTGTAAAAACTGCAACCCACTCACTGTTGTAAAACCATATCTATTGTTTTGAAACACTACTGTTGAATGAAAGATATTTTGTATTACTATTTATTACTGTATTTTGTATTACTGTTATTATTTTATTAATTTTTATTAATGTATTCCAATATGGACATTTAAAGGTGAAGTACATCAGATATATACCATGCAATATCATAGGTACAATTAACAAGGTATGAATGAGCAAGGTATTTAATTTTGAAACTCATCCATAAACATAATAAACTTCATTACCACAGGTTTGTCCCTTTATCATTTGACTTGACTGTGCATTGTAAAAAGTTCTACCATAATCTTCTTAATGACTGATTAATTGTTTTGATTTTCCCTTTGGTTTAACATATGACAACTGTCCTCATCATTGTGTTTTCCTTTTTCTCATATGATAGAGTTTTAAATGTATTGGATAATTCCATGAGATTCTAAGTGAGGCTGATGTAGCATGTGGGAAAAAGTAGTTGCAAAGGTACATGAAAGTATTCAATACATTCAAAACTCTATCCCTTTTCTTGCAATAAATCTGACAGAATTCCAAAAATATTTTCTATGAGAATTGTGTGGCATGCTAGTAATAAAAAAAATATGACATACTAGAAAGTATGTAATGAAAAAGGAATTTTCTCTAAAAACACTTGGGAAGAAGCAAACCAAAGTGAATGAGATAGATAATGTATTGACTAAAGAGGTTGTTCCTGGTCATGAGAAGTGGAGGAAGGAGCATGTGCAATATGTGCAATATGTGCAAGGGGAAAATGGCAATGCAGAAGTGGATTAACTCAAAAGGTTTTCTATTGTATATGAATTTGTGCAAGCAAAGAAAAAGAGACGGTACTATAAGTGGAGTTTAACAAATGAAGCCAAGCATTCTTGAAGTTAGAAAATTCCATGGAACAAATAAAATTGGAAATGGATGATAAAGAAATGGAAAAACTAGATCTAAGTGCAGAAAAAGAGAATCAGTTGGGTGGAGGCATGAAAGTCTTTTTTGAAAAGGCAAACAAGTTTCATAACGAGCTTTCCAAAAGAAACATTTGCATACTCTAATGATAAAGACATTGAAAAAATAATAGTTGGAAATGCTCAAAGTGGATCAAAATAATCGAAGAATAAAATTAACCAATTAGAAAAGGAATTAAAACATAAGAAGTTTTCAAGTTCAAAAGAAGATGAGCTTAATGTTGTTTGGAGAGAGCAGCAATCTAAAAGACAGGAATTTGATACAATAAAGATAGCAATGGAAGGTGTTGTTGCACAACTGATAGGTCAAAATTCAAAGGTGTTGTTGCACAACTGATAAAGGTCAAAAGTCAAAGGTGTTGTTGCACAACTGATAGAATTTTAAGATGCTGCAACAATAGCTGCATTGGAGGTTGGTGGAGGAGGGAATTTGTGTAATGTGGTAGTGGATACAGAATAGACAAGAAAGATCCCACTTAAAATAGGACATCTACATACAAGAGTAATGATTATTTATTTAAACAAAATCCAAGCCCATACCATTTCCTCAAGAACACAACAATCACCAACCAAATTATTAAGCAATGGAAACGTAAGGTTGCCACTATCTCTTGTTGTCTATGAAGATGGAATTTAAACAGCTATGCAATTTGTATTTTGCAGTGCATGATTTTTGCAGTAATTCAGATGTTGCAAAGGGGATGCTTTCCATCCAAGTGGTCTTCCTATTGTTGGAAGTCATAGGCAAGAAGGTGAATTATACGGGCTTGGATTTTGTTTAAAGGGATAATCGTTACTCTTGTATGTAGATGTCTTATTTGAAGTGGGAGCTTTCTTGTCTATTCTGTATCCACCATCGCATTACACAAATTCCCTCCTCTACCAACCTCTAATGCAGCTATTGTTGTGGAATCTTACACTTTTATAGGTTGTGCAACAACACCTTTGACTTTTGACATATCAAAATGCTTTGCAGGACCATTATAGGTAAGCTGAACATTTCCTACAATTATTTTGTGCATTTTCTGTAAAGGGTTGTTATTAAATATGGAAATATAGAGGTGAAGTTCAATATATTATTTTATTACAGTCTGCATAACAAAAAGTGCTCATTGAACAAGAATTGAGAAGTGATTCACAACATTGTGTGTTTTCCATCCTGCAACTATTATGTGCATTTTCTATTTGAAACGTATAACGATATTGAAACAAAATGTTTGCTGCAAAAAAGGGTTGTTATAAAACATGTAGGTGAAGTTCAATATATTGTTTTGTTACAGTCTGCATAATAAAAAGTACTCATTGAACAAGAATTGATAAGTGAGTCACAACCTTGTGTGTTTTCCATTTCTTGCAACTATTATATGTATTTTCTATTTGAAATGTATGATGATATTGAAATGGAATGTTTACTGCAAGTAAGGGTTGTTATAAAACATGAAGGTGAACTTTAATACATTTTTTTGCTATAGTCTACATAATAGAAAGTGCTCATTGAACAAGAAATGAGAAGTGAATCACAACCCTATGTGTTTTCCATTTCCTACAACTTATTTGTGCATTTTCTGTTCGAAATGTATGATGATATTGAAATAGAATGTTTCTTGAAAGTAAAGGTTGTTATAAAACATGAAGGTGAACTTCAATACATTGTTCTGTTAAAGTCTACAAAACAAAAAATTCTCATTTAACAAGAATTGAGAAGTGAGTCACAATCCTGTGTGTTTTTCATTTCCTACAACTATTATGTGTATATTTTGTTCAAAACATATGATGATATTGAAATGGAATGTTTGCTGAAAGTAAGGGTTGTTATAAAACATGAAGCTGAAATTCAATACATTATTTTGTTACAACTTGCATAATAGAAAGTGCTTATTGAACAAGAATTGAGAAGTGAGTCACAACCTTGTGTGTTTTCCACCCTGCAACTATTATGTTCATTTTCTATTCAAAACATATGATGATATTGAAATGGAATGTTTGCTGCAAGTAAGGGTTTATATAAAACATGAAGGTGAACTTCAATACATTGTTTTCTTGTAGTCTACATAAAAAAAATTACCCATTGAACAAGAATTGAGAAGTGAGTCACAACCCTGTGTGTTTTCCATTTAACGCAACTTTTCTTGTGTATTTTATATTCAAAATGTATGACGATATTGAAATGAAATGTTTGTTGAAAGTAGGGATTGTTAAAAAATATGAAGTTGAACTTCAATGAATTGTTTTTTTCCAGTCTCCCTAATAGAAAGTGCTCATTGAATAAGAATTGAGAAGTGAGTCACAACTCTGTGTGTTTTCCATCCTGCAACTATTACATGCATTTTCTATTCAAAACGTATATGATAATATGGAATGTTTGTTGCAAATAAGGGTTGTTATAAAACATGAAGGTGAATTTCAATACATTCTTTTGTTATAGTCTACATAATAGAAAGTGCTCATTGAACAAGAATTGAGAAGTGAGTCACAACCTTGTGTGTTTTCCATTTTCTACATCTTTTTTGTGCATTTTCTATTTGAAATGTATGATGATATTGAAATGGAATGTTTTCTAAAAGTAAGCGTTGTTATAAAACATGAAGGTGAACTTCAATATATTGTTTTGTTATACTCTGCAAAATAGAAAGTTCTCAATGAACAAGAATTGAGAAGTGAGTCACAACCTTGTGTGTATTTTATGTTTGAAATGTATGATGATATTGAAATGGAATGTTTACTGAAAGTAAGGGTTGTTATAAAACATGAAGTTGAATTTCAATATATTGTTTTGTTATAGTCTGCATAATAGAAAGTGCTCATTGAACAATAATTGTGAAGTGAGTCACAACCTTGTGTGTTTTCCATCCTGTAACTATTATGTGCATTTTCTATTTGAAACGTACGACAATATTGAAATGGAATTTTTGATGCAAGTAAGGGTTGTTATAAAACATGAAGGTGAACTTCAATACATTGTTTTGTTACAATCTACATAATAGAAAGTGCTCATTGAACAAGAATTGAGAAGTGAGTCACAACCCTATGTGTTTTCCATTTCCTACAACTTTTTTGTGCATTTTCTATTCAAAACGCATGATGATATTGAAATGGAATGTTTGTTGAAAGTAAGGGTTGTTAAAAATATGAAGTTGAACTTCAATACATTGATTTGTTACAATTTGCATAACAAAATGTGCTCATTGAACAAGAATTGAGAAGTGAGTCACAACCCTATGTGTTTTCCATCCTTGAACTATTATGTGCATTTTCTATTTGAAACTTATGATGATATTGAAATGGAATGTTTATTGCAAGTAAGGGTTGTTATAAAACATGAAGGTGAATTATAATACATTGTTTTGTTGCAGTCTATATAATAGAAAGTGCTCATTGAAAAAGAATTGAGAAGTGAGTCACAACCATGTGTGTTTTCCATTTCCTGCAATTGTTTTATGTATTTTCTGTTCAAAATGTATGACGATATTGAAATGGAATGTTTTCCAAAAGTAAGGGTTGTTATAAATAATGAAGTTGAGCTTCAAGGAGGAACTTCAATACATTGTTTTGTTATAGTTTACATAATAGAAAGTGCTCATTGAACAAGAATTGAGAAGTGAGTCACAACCCTATGTGTTTTCCATCCTACAACTATTATGTGCATTTTTTGTTCCAAACATATGATGATATTGAAATGGAATGTTTGTTGAAAGTAAGATTTGTTATAAAATATGAAGCTCAACTTCAATACATTGTTTTGTTACAATTTGCATAATAGAAAGTGCTCATTGTATGTGGTTACATTTGTAAGTAAGTTTGAAATAAATAATAAGACTTGAGGTGGCATTGCCTACCATTATTTGATGGCATTTGACATTGTTTATAATGAAATTTTACATGGCAATAAAAAGTGTCATGAAATCTACAAGAACATAATCTTATATTTTTTTAATTAAGATGGGTAAACGCTTTTGACCCAGAGCTATGAACCAATGAGTTCACAAACGGGGGACCTCATCCCCAATATAAACTGTCAAAAACTACACCCCACAGGGATTCGAGCCTTGATGGAAAGATTAACAATACAACTTAACAATCGCACCATGCCACTATTGGCAGAAGATCGTAGTCTTCAAACATACCAAAATAATGTAATTCCACACCATAATTGTTCAATAATTACATGATCAAAGATAATGTAGTTGGGTAAGTGCATGGATCTGTGACACAATTTTGGCTCTTAAGATGCCAACTTTTTTTTCTGAAATCAGCAATATCTGATTTGCAAGAGAAAATGAAGATAGTTAGGCTCAAATTTTCAAGATGTAGCAAGAACAAAAGTTGAAGTGCTCTGAGTCTAGTTTCTAAGCTACTAATATTTTTTGAAATTAATGAAGATTAAGGGTCTCAAAAAGGGGCAAAATAAGTCCTATTTTTATTAAAAAAAACAACATAGTGCCTAAGGGTTCCCCCCTTTTTGATTAACTTTTTTTTAGAATTAAAAAAATCCCAATGGCGAGAAATTAGCTAACACCATATAGTTTATCCTCATTCTTTCAGATTATTTTTTTAATGAATATATAATATTTTATGAATTTTCAAAGTGGACACATCTTGAAAAAGTTGAAATTTGAGCGTGCTCCCCCCTAAATTTTTTGAAAACTAATCGAAAATTGATTTTTTTTCATCAAGTTTAGAATGGAGTCTAGTTTCAAAAAATGTAATTTGTTTCATGTTTTGATGAACGAGTAAAAATCTATCATAAAACTAGCACATGTTGGTTTTTGACCAAAAACAAAGGCATTTACAATAGAAGCCATGGATCAAAAGCTTAACTAAATCAAAATGAAAAAAGAATTATGTATTTAGATAGCTAAGAGAGAGGTTAACACTATCATGGTTTTTATATAAACTTGCATTGAAAGACGTGCAAATGAGACAGGAAGCACGAATGAAAAATATGAGGAAATTTGGTACCCTTTCAAAAAATCACATCGTTTTCATGAAATGGTTGTCCAAACCTTTGGGTCGGATGCCCAATGCAGCAAAATCCAACCCATTGGGTTGGTATTTCCCAATGCAACCTATTTGGCATGTGAAAATGGGTTGCTTCATTTGACTAGCACCAAATGTCGTTCATGACGTTTGGAATGCATTTTTCTAAACTCTTTGGTTTTCTCTTTCTCTACCAACAAAACTATATACATGAAATAAACATTTAAGTATAAGTTAACATTTACATATGGACATTTACTTTCTTATAATTTAAGTTACATTTCATGTATATACTTCCAGGATGTTTGAGAGTGGTTTTAGATCTGTAGGAGTTATAATGCAAATTCTAGTTTTTGGAAGATTTTAAAATTTTCAGATAGTCAAATTTCAATAAGCAGCATGTCAAAATTCTATAATCAGGAGGTCAAATTTTAGTAATCAGGAGGTCAAATTTAATCTTTCTCTCTAGCTATCTCACCCATTTTCATCTCTTATTCTCTAGACCTCTCTCTATCTCTCACTATCTCCATCCCTTTATTTGACACTCTCTCCCTTGAGCTCAAGAACTATGTCTCTACATGTCCATCTCTCTCTCCTTCCCTCTCCAATATCTATCTCTGTCCCTCCCTCCTTCCCTCTACATCTCTCTATCTCCCCTCCCTATCCTTTTATCTTTATGTATATCTCTCTACTCTCTATATCACCTCTCTCTATACCTACCTATCCATCTCTCCCTCTCTCTCCCCTTTTTCTCTCTCTCTGTGTTTCCCTCTCTCTCCTTCCCTCTCTACTCTCTATCTCGCAATTCACTCTCTCCTTCCCTGTATAGTTCTCTCTATCTCACCTCTCTCTCCTTCCCTCCCTCCCTCTCTAATTTTCTCTATCTCCCCATCTCTCTCCTTCCCTTTCTAATTCTCTCTATCTCACCTCTCTTCCCCCCCTCTCTCTTCCTTTCACCCACCTTTGCTCTCTACTTCTCACTATCTAACCTATCCCTCTATACCTCTTTCTCTCTCCCCCTCCTTCCCTCTCACTCTCACCACCTTCCTCCTTACCTCTCTACTTCTCTCTCCATCACATATCTATATCACCTATCTCACTTCTCTCTCTCCCCCTTCCTCTCTACTCTCTTTCTCTCTATCTCACCTCTCTCCCTACCTATCCTCCCTCCTCTCTCTCTCTCTCTCTCTCTCTCTCTCTCTCTCTCTCTCTCTCTCTCTCTCCATCCCTACCTCTTTCTACCTCTCTCCTTCCCTCTATACTTCTCTTTATCTCCTCCTCCCTCTATCTACCTAGACCTCTCTCTATTTTTGTCTCACCTCTCTCTCCATCCCTACCTCTCCCTCTATCTCTCCTTTCATATCTACTCTCTACCTAGCTATCCCTCTACCTATTTCTCTCTCCCTCCTTGCCTCCTCTCTCTCACTATCTCCACCTTCTTTCCCTCTCTAATTCTCTCTTTATCACCTCTATTATCTCTCTCCTCACTCTCTACTCTCTTTCTCTCTCCCTCCCTCCCCCTCTTTCTATCTCTCCTTTCTCCCTCTCCCTCTTTCTATCTCTCATTGCCCTTTCTCTACCTATCTATCTATCTCTGTAGACACTAAAAATTGGTCTAGGCCTGCGAGTACCACTTTCGACATAATTTTCTAATGTCCATGGTCACAATTAAATAATGATAATTATTTAATTACTATCTAAAGTCCTTTCTTATCTATTAATGAAATAATGTTAATTATTTAATTATTTTCTAAACACATCTTTCTTCTATTAATTAAATAACCTATTAATTATTTGATTAATTCATTATGACTTTTATTCAACTCTGATTAATTAAATTAATTCTCTCTCTAAATTAAATACTTTGCTATTTAATTTACCTTTTATCATATTTCGACTATAATTAAATATTGTTTTTGAATTATTTAATTATTCAATTAACCTTTTCAATCAATTAAATAAATCATTATTTATTTAATTAAATCTTTCAATTTTGAATGTTGAATTAAATTAACATTTAATTCATAATTAATTTTTTCTATCACATTCTTCTATCGCCCAATTATCTAATTATTCTCTCACCATCTGATTCAAGATCTATTTAAATCAATCAGTTATCTCCTAATTTAATATCTGATCGTCTCTATGAAAATACTCTATGTCTTGATTAGTCAGTCTAATTCTCTTGCATGAACATATTTATTAATTAAATATCTTTATTTAATTAATTAATTCATGTGTGCATTCAAACAGATCATTCTTCAAGTTCTAACTTATCCTTTTCATTCAAAGTCTAATTCTTCTATTTTTGAAGACTTGCAACTGAAGATTAAATCATTTATTTAATGTTGATCTCTTATTCATTCTATTTTCGAATAGTCTTAACACTAGATTAAATTACTATTTAATTTAATCTTTATCCTACAGAATTTTCCAACTCACGTTCTAACTGACACAAATCTCACATCGCATGACATTCAACAATCTCGGTCGTTGATCTCTTTTTTGAATCTGAGCCGATTGTTCGAAAAACCATTTTCTATAAATTGGCTGATCATTGTCATTATTCCTCGTCCCGAAATCAATACTTTTGGAAGAACTTAATCTTTGATATTTTTCTTAGACATACATCAAGGCTATGCTTGCATACATACATAAAATTTGAGGGCAAGAATACCAACATGGAAAAATGGAGAAGGACAATCAAGATAATTCGAGGAAATGGATTGATATTCGGTGAGATTGTTTCATATTATTGCTTTATTTTCTATTTTAGTTTATTGATCTCGTTCTTAGTTGTTTGATTTAGATTAATGCATGTTAGATTAGATTTAACCCATCTTACTATGCAGTGCTATTTTATCTACACTACATTTTTTGAACCTGACGTGAAGACACTTCAATCTTCCTGAATCCATTCTGCTTTCTCATTTTTTCTTTTGCAGGTACCGTACGGAAAACCGCATTTGATTGATGGAATGATGCATCTAACTCTACGAACTGCAATTGATAAATTCTAGGATGCATTTGACTACACGAGACACATTTGAATATTTTGCACTGCATTTGACTGATAACATCATGATGCATCTGTGAATTGAAACGAAGCATTTGGCTGGTAATACTTTCAAATTTTAACTTTCATATTTTTCGTGTTTTGATTTAGATTTGTTTTGTTTTTTTTGTTAATCTTTTGTTTACAGCTATGTTTTAGGAGTATAACACCATTTTTGCAGGACGAAGCATAAAAGACTTTGAGAACCAAAACCCCTTTTTCTTCCAGGACGAATGACAGAGACCAACAAAACTATTAACAAATTGCATGTAGGACCTATTGTCGAAGATTAAAATTTTTAAAATGAACATTGTGTTTGGTAGTTAGATAATTGTCATTTGAGATTAAAATTAACTAGTGTATTATGTGTCTGTACATGTTTAGTTTAGAACCCCGCGATTTGGTATATCGAAGTATCCTCTCCCCTTGTGTATTCGTGCGATCCTAGTTGTAAGAGAACCAGTTAGACTCTATAATTTGGGCCTACGTTGGTGGTTAAGAGTAACCAATGTGACTCAGACCGGTAGCATGCTAGATGTCAAGCGACATTTAGCTAGTATATAAAAGTGGATTCTTCGAGGAAACCCAAGAATCATGCTCACTGTTCTGACGAGAAGGGAATAAATGGTCTCTCACCATACTAAATGGTGCCCCATGAAGGAAATGCCCTTACTAAAATCCTTCTTGTAGTTTTTGCCAAAATCCCTATCTATTTACTAGTGCAGCAAGTTAGACCTATGAAGCCATCTCATATTCTTACAATTCATGTGTAGAGATAAAATGTATGCCATGGGAGTTTCATGGGTACAGTAGCTTGGCTACCCCATATAAGTGAGTGTCATGGAGGGGAGCTAGTGGGGTCAAGCTACTAGTCATCCGCCTTAAATATGCATAGCTGGGGAAACCCAATTGAGAACTTAGTAAATATTGTCAAACACAACCTAGGATTGTAATTGTCTTCTAATTTTTAATAGATTCATGCATGTCAAAACTGAAAACACTTTATCTTCTGTGATTGTATTCTTTATTTTCCAAAACTTGATCATAAAACTGAGTCAGTCCTAACTTTTTCATCAGAAAACCGCAACTGTAAATTGAATCGCAACTATCAAATTTATAAATTATATGTGTTAATATGAGTCACAACTATTAAACTGAAAACCGCATGTGTCTATCAACAAAGTTAGTTTTAATAGAGTTTAGTTTTGTGTCGCATCTATTAACTAAGCCACATCTACTTAGTGAGTCGCATTTGTCATAAGTTAAACCGCATCTATCTGTGAAAGTCAGAATTATCTTTCAAATACCCAAGTCTGAATTTTACGAGAGAAATGCATCTACAAATTAAAATGCATCTGTCAATTTCTGAACCGCATCTGAAAAACTGAACCGCATCTTCCTGTCAACAAAATTCTAAAATTTGCAGTCACCAATCTGAAACTAAACTATCATTTTCACCTCTATTTCTTACGGTCAACCTTGAATAGAAACTGGAAAATTGCTCAAAAACATTGCATTGTTCCTCTTTAGGTGTCATATACGTTTTAGCTGCAAAATTTAGTTACTTCATAGGAATTTGCATATCTGAGAATAGGTCAACTTTCTGCATATTTGGAAAATTTCATGTTTCAACGGTCTGAGTCATTTAACCTAGTCACTTTTTTCATACTAGTGAATCCTTCCAGCTCATCAGTCTAGTTTGGAAATTCACCCTATCATTTTTTCCTTGTCCTACATCAGGTTCCTTGATAAAGTTAAGTCGTAGGTATTATCCTCTTAGAATCATTTATTGTCATAGCCTACTTAGAAATTTGCATACTATCATCCTACCATAGCATCATTTTAGAAATCCTTTATTTGCCAAGTAAATACCAAAAAAATAGCAGCATTCATACCTTATATCTAGAAAATCCCAAAAACATAGATTAGCACATATCATTTCTTAGCCATAGTTTTGCATCCCCATTTTGAGAAAAAATTGCATGGTTGAAACAAGGTATAGAAAGAAACAAAAAGAGAGAAAATTTAGGGGAATTCGTCAATCCATTCTAAAACCAACCATCAAGAAAAAGAAAGACCACATTAAACTTTGCTTGAAAAATACATCAGTAGAGACATACATGGAAACATTTTTTCTGAAGACATAGATGTTGTTGTACAAGATCCGAAATTTGCATCCTTTATGGATGAGTGTTTCACAAATGATCCCCAACAGTATCTAGCAAATTTACTAGTAGAAGGTGACACAGTACCACCAGGATTCGACGTTCACACCTTAAAAATAACATCTACCCAACTAATGCAAACCGTGACATCAAGTGTCTTTGTTCCTCAAATTATCACAGCAATACCAACTGACATACCTACTCAAACATCGTTAATTGTAAACACAACTCCATTCAACATAACACAAGGTTTACAATTTATTGTGGGAGCAACTTCATCAAACCCTTTTGGCATGAACACTATTAGTAAAAGATCCAAAGTTGGCACAAACACAACTATACCTCAGACTAACACCAGTACTATCATTCCTCAAATAGGGGTTACACAAATAGAATATATCCCTACACCATCACAAAATATTCAACTAGGATATATACCCTCACCAAATCACAATTTGTCATAGAATATTGCATTTCAAAACACTTACATCGATCCAAATAACGCTACCAACATGTCATTGACACAGGTAGATAGTCTCCAAAATCAAATGCAAAGTCTTCAACAACAAATGGACAGTATGTCCATGTCAGGCAAATGAACTATCTCAGTGCAAGATTTATGTCGATTTCTTTTTGACAAAGTGCTATACATGACACCCTTCCCACACAGATACATTATACCGAGTTTACCTAAGTATAATGGGAAGAGGAACCCTCTAGAACACATCAAAGAATTTTCCACAACATGTACAGACATCTCATATGAACCCACATACTTAATGAGACTATTTGCATGAACCCTTGTCGGGATATCTTTGGAATGGTTCTCTAAACTACCATATGGCATAAGATCATGGGGTCGGGGGCGAATTAACTGAGAAGTTTTTCAAACACTTTTCCTTCAACATAGACAATGAAATCATGATAGCTACCTTGTGTCACACCACACAAGAAGATGAAGAAAACATCACCACCTTTTTTCAGAGATGGAGAAGTTTAGCTAGTCGATGTCCAGTTGAGATACCAAAGAAAAAATTTTCAGAATATTCCTTGAAAATCTTCATCCAAAACTGAGAAGTGACTTAAGAGTACATTGTTGTACCTCTTTCCTAGACTTGGTGCAAAATGGTATTATCCTTGAAAAAGGCCTTATTGGAAAAGGAGAAATTAAGACACTGGGTAGAAATCCAGTAGTTCAACACCAAAATGCTCCAATGATAGAAACAAATTTTGGTCCAGAAACAAAAATGTAACCAATGACGGTGTCATTCATGCTAAGACTCTATAGGCAGGACCTGCCATCTCACTTAGAGGTTACAATCCCTCTCATGACATGCCCAATAGTGCTGATCAAACCGCCAACTTTGTCCAAAATTCACAACAACAATGACCACAAAGGATATTTCCTAAACGTGAGTTTACCCCTTTGGGGGAGTCAATCGAGACAGTTTACAAGCAACTATTAAACATAATCTCATACAACCTCTAGAACCTAAACAATATGATCCTGGATAGTTTAAACCGTCATGGTGGGATGATAATGCCTATTGTGAATACCATCAAGAAAAAGGACATAACCTACAACAATGCCAACAAATAAAGAACATCATACAAGACTTTGTTGAAGATGGAACTATAGAAGTCAATGGGAAAAACATCCCAAAAATAGTGATCATAAGGTCTTCACAGATCCATTACATGACCATGCGAAAGGAAAGGCCTCCAATTCAGTAACTAAGCCTAATACCTCAGCTAACTATGCAAATAAAAAGTATGACTATGGAAAAGGTACAATAATAAATCATCTCTAAGCTGCAAATGAAAATATCCATACTATCACCATAAAGAAGCATCCTGAATGTGTTGTCAATACACGTAGAACTAAGATAACTCTTCTAGGTCCTTCGTCAGAGCCACCACCACAATCTTCTAAGCCTAAGTATAACTTACTTGAGTAGTTGGGGAAGACTCCATCACATATATCCATCTTGGAATTGTTGACCTTATCACCTGATCATCGAGCCATTCTCGACAAAGCCTTATAGAACACAATTGTTCCTACCAACTTAGATGTCAATCATTTCAAAGAAATGGTAGGATACTTAACCAATTCCCATCATCTCACATTCTCTCAACACGATTATTCAATTGAGAAGACTGATCATAATGACCCATTACACCTTGAAGTCCTAGTCCATCACACCAAAGTTAGACGATTCTTGGTAGACGGAGGAGTAGGGTTTAACCTCTGCACCTTGAAGTTGGTTAAGGCATTAGCATTCTCAAAAGAATGTGTGGACACCACTAAGAGTATAGTCATTAAGACTTATGATGATGAGGAAAGATCATCCAAAGGAGTTTTCACACTCCCTGTCAGAATCGGCCCAATAGTCATGAACACAAGTTTCCAAGTCTTGGATCTCACCCTTCCTTATAACCTTTTTTTGGGTAGACCTTGGATACATGCTATGAAAGTCGTACCCTCCACATACCATCAATGTCTTAAATTCCCGTATAATGGCACATAGATAAAAATTGATGGTGATCCAGATCCTTTCCAATACTACACAAGCCTCTGAGAAATACCACAATGACATGTGTCAGTCAATCAAGAGGCTTCATCCTCCACCTTATCCTTGTACATTGATCCATCAACTCTTACCAATTCCATTACATTATACCCACCATCCAGTCTCAAGGTCGAGATCCAAGATAAGGGTTGTGGAGAATATAACATGAAAACATCCTATTGTGTAAGTCAAATGATTCCTCCTAAGTCATATGGTCTAACCATAGTAGATAGGAGACAATCAGTAGTCACATTCCATGTCCCCCCTACAATGACATTGAAAAAATGGGGAGAATTAAGCAAAGAAGCTACAGACCAAGAAGATGTCACCTCCTGGTTGTTTCATGAAGACAATGAATACCCTCTGCCATCTATTCAAATGCCTAAAGATAAGTATGGAAAAGGATTCACAATAATGCAAAGAGAAGGATATGACAGACATGGTGGGTTAGGACTACATCAAAATGGAAGGACTGAACCAATCATCATATCACCATGACCAAAAGGCCTAGGGCTAGGGTTTCAACCACTTAGAATTGGTTTTCCTACTACTTCACCACCATTCCAAGAGGAAGTAAGTGCTTATGAAGACATTGAGATATCTCACAAACCACTTGATCCATTTTATGATGAATCCCTTGACTCAAGCGACTATGAATGGGATTCCCTTTCCTCCACCAACACCATGAACCTAGATAAGCTTTTTGGGAAACTTGACAAAATGATAAAACCCGTACCAAATCCATCTAGTCCCCATCCTAAAAATTCCTTGTACAAAGAAGAATGGCTTAAGCATTATTATTGGTAAACCCTCAATCCTGCATCTTGGGCACCTGACGAACCATCTTCTAATGACCTATCCCTTACAGTAGTCCGATGTCAGAGTTTACCTACCCATAGGAAAAAGAACAAAAAGAGTTAGTCCAAAATTTATGTGACCATGTCAACCACTCTATATTCACTTTGTCAGCCTCTACATTTGATAACCCTGATGATGGCATGCCCCTTGTATATCCCCAACTTATCGATTGGGATTATCAAGGTACACCCATCTTAGAAATATTCGAGAATGACAAAGCAATAGTTGAGTTCATGGGACTTCGAGAAGGCATACCTAGAGGTGATCATAAAGTTGTATTTTCCATAGACTTGGATGACAAAGCATATTTTGGGGAGTCTGTTTACACCTCCAATTGCAAAAATGAAAACAAAAATAAAAACAATGAAAATGACAAGTCCCTAGGGGAAAACTGAAAGGCGCCTTTGGACAAAGAAATAGTAAAAATAAAGGACGTATCCAAGGGTGAAAACCTCTCTGAGGCACCCAAGGATGGAGGTTTGGACATTCTCCCAATTGCTCAAGAAAGATTGCCAATGCCAATGGAAGAATCAGTTGAGATGAACATAAACACAAAAGAGAATCCTAAGGTCATTTACTTTGTAGCATCTTTGACAGAGAGAAAGCAACTAGAGTTTTGAGACTTCTTTACAAAAAGGCAGATAAAATTTGCATGGTCATATGTTGACATGCCTGGGATGGATCTAGACCGTATATTACATCATTTTCCATTACAATCAGGTGTTAAGCCCGTCATGAAAAAATTAAGAAAAATGCATCCACAGATCGCTCTACTAGTCAAAGCATAACTTAAGAAGCTATTGGATGTTGGATTCATTAGGTCCATAGACTATGTAGATTGAATGTATAATCTGATGCCAGTAACCAAACCATCTGGGGACATCTGCATTTGTACTGACTTCAGATATATCAACAAGGCATGTCCTAAGGATGATTTCCCTTTGCCCAACATTAACATGATAGTGGACCTTACAACTGGATATGAGATGCTATCCCTCATGGATGGTTTCTCTGGGTATAATCAGATCAAAATTGCAATAGAGGACCAACACAAGACTGCTTTCACATGTCCATGGGGAACATACTATTGGAATGTTATGCCTTTTGGGCTCAAAAATGCTGGAGCTACATATCAACATGCAATGACAACTATCTTTCATGACCTTGTACATACTCTCATGGAAGACTATGTCGACGATATAATAGCCCAGTCATTAACAAGAGCAGATCATTTGAAAGTCTTAGACAAGATATTCCAAAGACTAGAGAACTACAAGGTAAGGCTAAATCTGAAGAAATGTGTCTTTGGTGTTAAATTAGGAAAGCTTCTAAGATATATCATTTCTATAAAAGGTATTGAAGTGGACCCTTTGAAATTAAAAGCAATAATGGACATGCCTCCACCAACCACCATTGGTTAGCTAAGAACACTACAAGGTAGACTACAATCTATAAGACGCTTCATAGTACAGTTAGCAGACAAGATACATCCATTCCAACACTTGCTCAAGAAAGGGGTACCGTTTGCATGGACACCAAAATGTCAAGAGGCTTTTCAAAAGATCAAAGACTATCTACTTACACCACCTGTGTTAATGCCACCTATAGATACTAGACCTTTAATACTCAATATATCAGTAGCTCAGTCAGCACTAGGAGCTCTATTAGCACAAAATGATGATGAAGGTCATGAAAGAGTAGTATACTATATAGGCCACACATTGGTGGGATATGAAATAAACTACAATAACACAGAACGTGATTGTCTTATAGTAGTCTTTGCTACTCAAAAACTTAGGCACTATATGCTAAACCACCAAACCATGCTGGTTGCCAAAATAAATCCTTTGAAATATCTCCTAAGTAAAGCAACAGTAATAGGCCGATTGGATAAATGGGTTATGATACTTAGTGAATATGACATCCAGTATGTGGAAAGGAAAATAGTAAAAGGACAAGTAATTGTAGATCAGTTGGCAGATGCACCAATCAAGGATGACCATCCTTAGTGGCAGATTTTCCTGATGAGTTTATCTTCAAAGTTGACACTAGAACCACATGGAAATTATACTTTGAAGGGTCACATACTAACCATGTTTCGAAAGTAGGCATATTGTTTGTTACACCCCAAGGCAACACCATACCTAAGTCATTCTGCATTACTTTCCCTTGCACCAACAATATAGCGGAATATGAAGCCCTTGTGACAGGATTAAGAATGGCAGCCCAATGGAAGATTAAGATTTTACATGTTTATGGAGATTCTCAGCTAGTAGTCTGGCAAGTCAATGATGAGTATGAAACTAAGGATGAGAAAATTTCCCCCTAAAAGCGTATGGGAGATAGTTTTAAGCAATACTTTGATAATATCAGCTTTCAGCAAGTACCCCGCATTTAGAACACGGTAGCAGATGCTATGGCAATTGTTGGTTCATTATTGGAATTACCTAGCAACGTGCCTGAATTCGAGTTCTTGGTCGAACAACTTTTGGTCCTTGCCTATGATGTCCCAAATTCTATGATGGTGTGTACGATTGTTGGTCCTACTTCCCCATGGTACAAGGACATATTTGACTACCTAAATGCCCAAATTATTCCCTTAGACTTGTCAAATAACCAATGTAGAACCTTTATTCATAGATCTTCTAAAGACACCATCATCGGAGATACCCTGTATAGACGTACCTTCGATAATACCTTAATGAGATGTCTTGATGTTGAAGAAGCATTAGTAACCTTACAGGCGGTACACAAGGGTATATGTGGATCCCATTCTAGTGGTCCTACCTTAGCCCACAAGATTATGAGACTACGTTATTATTGGCCTACTATGGAAAAGGACTCATATATCTTTGTCAAGAAATCTCAATAGTGTTAGATACACAGAGATTTGATACACGCGCTAGCACAGGAGCTCTGCCTGATTACTTCACCATGGCCCTTTTCCCTATGGGGACTTGACCTCACAGGTAAGATACACCCTCCATCTTGCAATGGCCATAAGTTCATCATAACCACCACCAAATACTTCACCAAGTGGATTGAGGCTATTCCTATGACCTATATTACTGGCACTCAAATTTCCAAGTTCATCCTAAATTACATCATTTTCCAGTATGGTGTACCTCAATCCATTATCATAGACAATGGTCATCCTTTCAAAAACCAAGAAGTCCACCATCTCTATGAAAAATTCCATATCCAACATCATTTTTCCACTCCATATTACCCACTAGGTAACGGCCAAGCTAAGGCGTCTAATAAAACCATCATCAAAATCCTTAAGAAGACTATCAATGGCGTTGGCCATGACTAGCATCTACAACTAAATCCTTCCCTATGGGCTTACTCAACTAGCATTCGTACTCCTACCGACGCCACTCCATACTCCCTAGTATTCGATTCTAAAGCCATCTTACCTATTGAGGTTGAAATTCCTTCTTTAAGGGTATCCTTGAAAGGTCACATTGACGATGAAGAATATCATGTATCCAGATTGCATAAGTTGGAATTTCTAGATGAAAGAAGACAAAAGGATTTAGATAATCTTCAAGCATATCAGAATTGTCTTTGTCGCAGCTATAACAAGAAAGTTCCAAATAGACACTTTGACATTGGTGACTTGGTCTTAATAGAAAATCCTAAGAATTAGATAGAAAGAGAAAAACCAGGCAAGTTTGAACCTAACTAGTTAGGGCCTTATATTGTTACAGAAGCCTTTGGATCAGGAGCATTATCAACTCTCTACCTCTAAAGGAGAACCACTTTTGTCACCAATCAATAGCCTTCATCTGAAGAGGTTCTATGCATAGCTTCTGAGAGTTTTGTCTTAACTATCAAAAAATACAAAAAAATACAAAAACAAAAAAAATGGTTACCTTGATGAAAACCTGGAAAATAGGCATCTTTGTAACACCAAGTTTTTTTAATTGAAAAATCTAGAAAATAGTAAAGAGAAATACTCCATCCAATAGTTAAAACCACTTCGGTGGCACTTTGGATAAGTACCATGGTGAAAACTTGGAAAATAGGCGCCATGTGTAGTCGACTTCGCTCCTTTGTCTACCATCATTCCAATCAGAATTTTTCACCATCACCCATAATAAATGGTTATCCTGTCCATTATTTGGAATGATTGACATCAAGTCCACTCTGTATCCTCATCCCATCCTATTGGTCTTATTCCTAACTGGGGGAAAATCCTTGATCTGCACCATTTAGACCTTGTACATCACAACAAAAACATTAGAAAATGTCTGAAAAAAAAAGCTCAAAAACATTAGAAAATGTAATGAAAAAAATCCAAAAACATCAAAAAACTCCAAAAAGACAAAAAAAAATCAAGAAAACATGTTAAAAACATCCTCGAAAATAGAGTTAGAGTCAATGCTATCAAGTTAGTTGCAGACATAGTCGAACTACATTGCCTTTGCGACTAGATGTAGGCAAGGCCATCAATCGAATTTCCTCTAAGGCATTAGGTTTGTCTTTCTAGGTTTGTCATGTCTCACACACATAAAATCATCGCTTATTCTTTATTTATGTCAAACTCGCTATTCGTGTCAAACTACAAGGTCTCTGTGTGTACAACGTAGGCAAGGCCATCAATCGATGAGCCCCCGAGACCACACTAGGTTAGTCCATTAGGGTTTATCACATTCACTATCCCACATATCAAATATTCACACTCAATCAATCTTGTCAGTCAAAGTCAAGTCAAACTATGAGATCTCTACGTGTATAACGTAGGCAAGGCCATTAACCAATGAGCCCCCGAGGTTGCACTAGGTTAGTCCTTTAGGGTACATCGTATCATATATTGTCACACACACACAATAGTCAAAGTATCAATACAAGTCACACATCAACAAGTCAAAACATATCAGCAATGTCAACAAGTCAAAATCAAACAAATTATCAAAACAATCAGCTTAAGTCTTTGTCAAGATGTGTCCTTCTTGACAATAGACATCATCAATTATCATAGCCTTATGCATCTTGTTGCATCAACATCATCAGGCTCAAACATCTTATATGATATGTGTCTTTCTGAAACCAGGCTTTGTCATGCCTTACACAGATGGTCAAAAATTCAAAACTAGACTCAATGTCTTATATGGTATGCGTCATCACGGTCATTAGGTTATGTCAACCAATCAACTAATCAAACAAGATCATGTTTTGGAAAATATTTCTATTGGGTTTTTTGACATTTATGGCTTATTTTAGCTTTATCTTTTTGACTTTATCTTTAAGTTCGGTTACTAAGCTTTCTCAAGGATGTCCCATGAAGGATTTAGAGAAGCAAGGATGTTTCAGGACTATTTTTCTTTCACTATTGTTTGTTGATTGTCTTTTAACTTTGGATTTTGAGTCATGTTACTAGTTTCCTCGAGGATGTCCCATGAAGGATTTAGAGGAGCAATGACATCCCATGACCTATCTTTATTTGTTTGATGTTTGTGGTTTGTCTGGATAAAAAGACTGGGGCAATCTTACCCTCAGTATGTGTTGAGACACTCCTTGTCTGCGACTGTCTATTTTTCGCAAGTGGATGACTTTGTACACTATGGTCTATCCCATATCATGGTTTGTACTATCCATTTGTGTCAGTCCCACCCAATGATGATAAAATAAAAAGTTGTATACATATTGAAAAATATCGAAGATTATATGTGCTTCAAATAACCATTCTTGTTTCGTACTAACATTTTTCATTATTCACCCTAACATTTCTTCTATCCTGCATGACGACAGAGTCCTATGACACACAAAAATATAAAGCATCCTGTATATGCATTCATGTTAGAAACATCATGTAAATATCATACAAACACATGAACATATAGGCATTTATCATGGCATAATAGGCATCCAATCATCATAAGGTACATAATAAAAAAATTACATGTACATAATACTTGTCAACATATAGCATCACATGTAGATAGCATTGTATCTATAAACATCACATTGTATCTCATACTCATAAAAGTACATATATCCATCATCATATAAAATCAATATAAGATCGTAGATTGCATGAAAACATCATGATGTAGAAATGATCATCCATAACATGTACATATATCATCTAGCGGCATAATCATATAGAAATAAAGCATGCATCATCATAAATAGAATTGCATATCATAGGAAACACTGCCAAAAATGGTATATATATATATATATAACATGTGTCACAGTACAATGTCAGAGTGTATCAATAAATGAACACGAGCTCGTAGGCTCTATGATCAAAATACAATGTCTACAAACATGAAAATGTCAGTGTGTCCCACTGCCGCTACTACCATGTGGTGAATGTGGAGGAAACTATCACTGAGGTGCTCTCTATGCAGTGGGAGGCCTATCATATGGACCTATCCTCGATGGTCCTACCACACCCTCTGTGCTTTGTGTCCTCATTTGACTCCTTCTTTGTGATCTACGGTTGTGTACCTTAGAAAAGCTAGGAGCTCATCTCTCAGTTGGCACCACTGACTCATACAGATCCCTATAATATGAAGTCCTCTCCACTGCCTTAACCAGCTCATGAGCAAAACCATCAGATGATGTACCGCTATAGAGGCATCTAATCTCCACAAACTGTTGCTCTGTCTCCTGCCTCTTGGTTATCACCTGATCTCTCTCCATGAGAGCATTGTCTCTCTCTATCCATAGGGCATCCCGCTCTATAATAAATACTCTCAGCCTCTCCTCCAATGACTCCCTACCACTATCTCTAGGAGCCTCCTTGTCTTGCCTCCCCTCTACTATCCTATCTCAGAGCTCTCTCTCCTGCTCCTCCATAGGTATCTCCTCCTCAACATCATCCTCTCTAGATCCTGCTAGAATGCCAAGGGGATTGATGTCCATGTACTCTCTCTCGACCTCCTCCTCTGCATGCTCCTCTACTAGTACCTCCTCGGCAGCATGCTCACCTCTAATCTCAGCCTCTACTCCACCCTCGAGGTCCAACAATGGTATGTCCTCTACCTCTACCTCATCCTCACGGATAGGTGACAATCCACCTACCCGACCATCTCTCTGTCCCCGCCGACCTCGTCTACCACCTCTACCACCACCTCTCCCATCATTACCTCCATCTCTGCCTCCATCTCTACCACCACCCTTGCCTCTGCGCTACCCTCTCGGCCCTGTCCCTCATCTCTCCACTGGTGCTAGCTGATCTGGATCTGTGTAAGGCACAAGACGATGCTCTACCCACTAGGTATCATATGCAGTTGTAGTCCCAAGATCCGTTGCTCCACCCCTCCATCCCCATTCTAAATATTGTAAAGCCTGAATGTCTTCCTCTGTAGTAGCCACTGGTATCATAGGCCCCCATAAAGGAACCTCTTTGGATGATCGAGCAAACTCTTCTCATCCTCTCGGCTCATCCTACACCTCACTGAACTATCTCAAAACATGGTCTAGCAGATGTCTCTCTATGATGTGAACACTAGAGACAGTCCTCCCAATCAAGTACTGTGTCTACTGACAGTAGGGTAAATGCCTATCCTCATCTGACCATCTCTTACAATCCATATAAGGCCTCCACGTAAACTGCATCAATGTGTCCAGTGCATGTCTCCAAAAACCTATATCTCCTACATGACTTTATGTGATGTTTCCCACATACCGGAAAACATACAGAAATCTATCAACCCGCTCAACAATAACAGGAGGACGGAACACTGCAATGTGTTTCCATGCCCAAACCATGAGAAGAGTAGTCTCGTAGCTCATCGATTATGCATCTCTATAAGCTATATCATGTAGATGGAAATATAACATGGCTAACAGAGAGGGACCCCAATCATACACAACCTCCCTCTCTAGCATCCCCACTAACATCTCACCCCACCTGACAAGAAATCCATGACCCCAATGGTTAGGAAGAACTATCCCAGTAATCAATGTACATAATATACAATGAATATGCTCATACCTATCCGCTAGCACCTGACATCTAATCTTGTAATTCTCTATGCCTAATCTCCTAACATCATCATATACACAAAATCTAGTAATCTCCCTATATCCATGTTGTGTATCGTACATCACTCTCTCTCCTCTAAGGGGTAATCTAAGGATCCTATAAACATCCTCCAACATGACAATTGCCTCTCCAATAGGCAAATGAAATGATCAAGTCTCTGAATGCCATCTATCATAGAGGGTAGTAAGCATACCTTTGTTTGCTCGAATTGTGGGAATGGTAAACACATGATGAAGTCCCAGTCTCCATAGAAAGCATGTCTTTGCGCTCACTAATCGATCTCTGAGCTCAAAATTATCTAGCCATGACTCCCAAGTATAAATAGGATCTAGGATAACCTAAAAAATGCATTCAAGTAAGGTTTCAAACATCAAATCATTCAACTTTTCTATTAGAATTTTTTTTCTAAATTTGACAATCAAATGCGTCGTTTTAAAAACATATGCGGTGCACATACCATATGCGTCATTTTTAATTTCAAATGCAATGCATGAATACACATGTGTCAAACAACTAAGCATATGCATTTCATATTTCAAATGCGTCGCAAACTAGCCAATTCAAGCAAAATAGGAAATGCATACAAATAATTTTAAAAATGCAATGCATATTCACTTCTATCTAATATGCACATGCAGTTCATTTTAGCAATGTGATTCACCTTCTTACATGCACCTAAACTACTCTCATATGCAATGCATAGAATCACATGCGATGCATAAAAAGACAAATGCATGTATTCCCTAAATTTTTTTAAAATGCCTAAACATCTTTTTACATATGCATCGTTCCACAAGAAAATGTGTTGCGTACGAACGCACATGCGTTGAACTACAAAAACCACATTTGAAAAATAAACTTTCACTGCCTAAAACTACATGCAAAATAAAAATTCAAGAGACCATTTTAGGGTACATACCAGGGGTCCCACGTCGGTTGGCCATCGGAAGGTCCAAGTCCAATATCCACAATGGTGGGTGTATGGAACTAGAGACATTTCGTCGAGTGCTCAAAGCTAAAATCTTCAAATCTTCAAATCTTCAAATCTTAAGGGTGCAAATGACATGATTTTCACCCCAATTTCTATTTATACCTAGGGTTTGCGTGGCATTTCTTCTAACCTTGTCTATTGGCCATGTAAACTTCCATCTTCAATCGACCCATACACATCCCTAATACTTCCAAATTCAATTTTGTCAACTCCATAGCATTTCTAGCCATCAAAAAAACTTATCGGGACTATTTCCTGATTTTTTTGAAATTTTTCAAAAATTTGTCAATTTTCCCAAGGGGGCATACCCTCACCTATTTCATACTGCCCAGGGCATAATTGGGGCATGTTCTTAATGATTTTCTTTGACACAACGCAATAAACAACATTGTATTGAAAAGAGGGGCAAACTATAGACACTGAAAATTGGTCTAGGCCCGCGAGTACCACTTTCGACATAATTTTCTAATGTCCATGGTCATGATTAAATAATGATAATTATTTAATTACTTTCTAAATTCCTTTCTTATCTAGTAATTAAATAGTGTTAATTATTTAATTATTTTCTAAACACATCTTTCTTCTATTAATTATTTGATTAATTCATTATGACCTTTATTCAACTCTTTATTAATTAAATAAATTATATTTGTTTAATTACGTCGCTAATTAATTAATTCTCTTTTTGAATTAAATACTTTGTTATTTAATTTACCTTTTATCATATTTTGACTATAATTAAATATTCTTTTTGAATTATTTAATTATTCAATTAACCTTTTCAGTCAATTAAATAAATCATTATTTATTTAATTAAATCTTTCAATTTTGAATGTTG
>CM021110.1:329105369-329180522 GCA_007115665.2 Sequoiadendron giganteum
GAAAAACAACCGAAGACTAAAATTAACCAATTAGAAAAGGAATTAAAACACAAGAAGAAGCTATCATGGTCAAAAGAAGAGGAGGTTAATGTGATTTGGGGAGAGCTACAATCTAAAAGACATGAATTTGATAAAACAAAGACAACAATGGAAGGTTTTTTTGTACAATTGATAGGTCAAAAGTCAAAGGCGTTGTTGCACAAATAATAAAGGTCAAAAGTCAAAGGTGTAGTTGCACAACTGATAGGTCAAAAGTCAAAGGTGTTGTTGCACAACTGATAAAAGTTTAATATGCCACAACAATAGCTGCATTGGAGGTTTGTGGAGGGAATTTGTGTAATGCAGTTGTGCATGATTTTGTAGCAATTTAGATGTTGGAAAGGGGACATTTTTCAGCCAAGTGGTCTTCTTACTAGCAGAAGTCACAAGCTAGGAGGAAAAAGGCTACAAATCTGCAATCTCGAAGTGTTAAAAATAGATGAACATCACAATACATGTGTTCCTCAACTTGATGCCCATAAAAAGGAAATTCAAGATTCATAAAAGCATCTACTAACATCCCACATTGTGTTTTCCAACCTACAATTATTTAGTGCATTTTCTTTTACCATCTTATGACGATTTTGAAACCCAAATTTTAGTCCACCCAAGAGTTGTTATAAATTTTATAGGTGACTTTCATTAAATTCTTAATGTCTAAAAAACATAAGAGTTTCATTACAACCATACTGTCTACATATAATTACAAGTTGGAAAACACTGTGTGCTATACAACCTACATCCCGCATACTCTTCCATAACCCTCTACATGCAACAAACCAATTAGTTAGTCAGCCTTCACCTCCATCTGGTTACTTTTATGTATCCCCCACACTGCAAATCCACCCTGAACTCTACACCCTTGAGAATTCAACAATAATTGAGAAGTGAGTCAAGACGTTGTGTTTCTTCCAACCCACAACTATTATGTGCATTTTTTTTTCCAAACATAGGGAGATATTCAAATGCAATGTTTACTCAAACCAAGGGTTGTTATAAAATATGAAGGTGAAATTCAATACATTGTTTTGTTATAGTCTATAGAATAGGAATTGAGAAGTGACTCACAACCCATTGTGTTTTCCAGCCTACAATATGAAGGTGGACTTAAATACATTTTTATAGTGTACAAAATAGAAAGTGCTCATTGCAGCAAGTCGTTTCACTGTCATACGAATTATTTTTGTTTGTGCATTTATCAAACATCCAACGATATGTTTGAAGACCATAGTTGATTAGAATGTATATATGCTTGGAGGTGTGTATGATCTTTCGTAGTGGGATGGGGTATTCAAGATCTAAATCTTAATCAAGCAAGAAAAACCATAAACCTACCTAAAACCATGGATCAAGATGAGCCTAACATATCCTCCATCTTCCATCTCATACGTCAACATCTTTTTGAATTTCTCCAACTCATACCATTGAAACTTATACCCAACTCAAAATAGGATAATCATAATGGAAAATTCTTTCCCCCAAGTGTACAAGCAATGGTACATGGATGGATGTGAAAGCTAGTGGATATGAATGGCCATGGAAATGAAAGCTTATGGAAATAGAAGTTGATGAAGGTGTATGGATATGAGTGGAGGACTCAAGTATCTCTTTATGGAAGATAATACCCCATTGACTAAATGTTTCTTATAGACCATGGCTAACATGTTCCCACTTAAATATGTTGGTAGGAAAATTGGTAAAGATAATGGAATGGATAGGAGTAGACATAAAGGGGTTAAGGATTCATGCAAAGGATTGGATTAAAGGTATGGAATGAGGGATGAAGGTTGGATGGAAGTATGGAATGGAGTCATTATGAGGGAATGTGGGTAAGAACAGTATTGGCACACACCTTGAAGGGTGGTGAAAGCTGAAGGATTGAGAGTGGGTTGGGATAATAAACTTGGGCATATAAGGATCGAAAACAGATTTGGAGGATGAATAATGGAGGAATGGATGATGGTGGAATAATGGAGTCTTTTGGATTAGCAAGTTGGGATACCAATTTTGATTTTTTATTTGAATGCATGGATTTTTTTGCTTTCTTTGGAACCCACATTTTTTTCACTTTTGATTTTTCTTTATAGCCTTTTATTTTTTCTTAATTGGCACCTTCCATTTTCTTGGAAGTGTTTTTCTTTTGATTTGGAGCATATTTTTCTTTATTTTGTGATGTATTTTTCATGAGACATGATGATATTTATGTTTTTGGGGATTCTTCAATTTATGCATTTCTTGTTTGGTATCCCAATTGCTTGGATAGGCCATAGAGGGATTTTATGAAAAAAGAGGATTTTGAAGTGGAAGGTGCTGGAAGGAATTAAAGGGTATGTGCATTTATTGTTCTTGAAAGGGAGCATAAGGATATACATTAGGAACATATGGTCCCATGATGGATGGAAGGGTTGATGGATAGGGTCCAACAGTAGATGGCAAAGATGATGAGGGAGGTGGACGTATTGATCTAAAGGGAGTCCTTTTGTGTTTGAAAGAGCTACCACTGTCTTGAGAAGGAGGTGGGCCATAAGAATTTGGATGTTTTTTAATATTAGGGTGTTCAGGTAAATGGAACTCATGAAGGTGTGTGGTATTATAGGACAAAACCAGATTTTATAAGGTGGATGAACCAAGATTATATGTTTGTGGTTCATGAATGGGATCTTGCAAAAGTTTAGGATTATCATGTGATATTGAAGGAAATTATTATACCTTGGGGGTCTTGACTTTATTGAATGGATGGAAATCTTTATTAAATGAATTTATACACTACTATTATGGTATGGAGTTGATAGACTTGAATCATGAGATGGTATGGCATCATGACATGGAATGGAATGATGAGATGGACTGGGATAATGAGAGGGAGTAATTTGATCTTCACGTAAAGGGGGATCTATGATTTCATGCTTTCCATCAATGAGGTCAATTGAGTGACATGGTTGAATTTATATAGGTCTATGAAGGTGGAAAAACATGAAATGGATGAGCTGGATAAACATGGGATGGATGAGGTGAAAGTGGGTGGAATTAGAAGACTAGGACTACCATTTTGTGAAATAGGATTTTGCATCGGGTATTGTATTCCTTTCAGGGTGACTTTTGGTGTTCCTTTGGTGAAATAGGATGGATAGGTGTTGGTTGAACATGGAATACATTTTTGTTTCCCTTGTCAATGAAGGAAAATGATGACATGGAGGGTGACACTTAGCCATCATATTCCCTCATTTATATTCCATGCTATCCACTTTATCCATCCACCTTCCTTTGATCTTGCATAAAGTTTTGGGGAAAAATAGCAAGAACAAGTATCTAATGCATTCTTTATACCACGCGTGTCTTCCATCCTCTATATCACTTGTCATTCATCTCATGTTTCCTTTCATATCCATTAATCTTCCATATCTATGTCACGTCGTTATAACTTGTCATACCTCTTACCATGGGGGCATGTTATTACTTTGACATGCCATTTTTGGAGTCCTCCATATGTCCTCTATTTTCCCTTTGTATAAGAGAAAAAAATTTTAGGTTCCCTTTTCATTGGTAGCATTCCATATCTTGATCCATCTATCTTCATCCTCCATATAGGGTGTATCCTTACATGTCCTATCATTAACCCATATCATTGATCCTTATCCATCCATATCTCCTTTAGTTTTCAGGTTGACTAAGGAATAAGATCTTTTCTATCATTGCGTTATCATTGTTATGAGCAACACATTTAAACAAACCATAAAATATTTAACATTCTAAAACATTGGGCTTTACTGAGTCACAACCCACTGTTTTTTCCATCCTACAACTATTTTGTGCACTGGTCCTTATCATATGCATTACCATTTTCATTTTTCATTATCATGATCTTGCATATTTATCATTTTCATATTGCATGCATGAAAACTTGTGCTTTATCTCAACTCTTGTCTCTTGTCTTCATCAATATCATTGTCTTTTTATATCTTTTCTTTTCTTGTCACATTTTGAGGAAGCTTGAGGATCTCTACACCTTGTTGTGTATGAAGGAGAGTGAGGAACAGGGCATGAGTCCTTATTATGTGTGTGTATAGAGTCAATACATCCTATGATGATTGCAAAAAGTATAACCAATAACAAAGGGGGATTCATTCCACTACATGATGAAATAAATGATCACTTCATAGCCTTTCCATTCCATTCATTTCCATATCCAGCCTTTCATATCCTTTCCTCCAAATCAAATACATTTCATAAGCCATTTATATGCTTTCCTTGCATTACATCAATGTGTTGCATTCCTTTCTTCTTTGGATCCACCTCTATCATTCATATTTCTAATTCTTGCATATCATTTTCTATCTACAACTCAAAAATAATCACTTCATAGCCTTTCCATTCCATTCATTTCCATATCCAACCTTTCATATCCTTTCCTCCCATATCGAATACTTTCATAAGCCATTTATATGCTTTGCTTGCATCTAATAAATGTGTCACATTCCTTTCTTCTTTTCATCCACCTAGGTCATTCATATTTCTAAATATTGCATATCATTACCTATCTACAACTCAAACATACCTTCATCTATCATAACAAGATTGACACCATACCATATGAAGATCAATATCAAGGAAATATCAAGGTTATGCAATCAAAGACTGAGGGTAACAACCATATCGAGAGTCCATGTTCAATGTGAGTTTGTTTCATTTCATGCATGCATTATCTTCTAGCTCTTAGACACAATTGAGGTTTGCAATTGGTGTTTACAGATCTCAAGTGTTAACATGTTCATACAAAAGTCTTAAATATGTCTCTTCTTGCTTGAATTGTGTTACAAAAGTGTTCTCAGTTGTTGCGATTGATAAATGTATGAGTTACAATGTTGTGTTCTACATGTATACTTCAAACAGACCACATGCCTTATGTATACTTCAACATTTTTCATTCATGTCTATGTTTATGTTGTTTGTCATTAATGTCAAAGGTAAATGTAGTTGGTAATGCAAAAGGTGTTTGATGCCAACTACATGCAGAGAGATTTTCTTCATTGTGTTGTCATGGATTGGTTTCAAAGATATTATTCATTCATTTGGTGATCTACAACCAAAGTGGTTGTTGATATTCATGTCAAATTCCTTGTTCATTCATTACTTATTCACATGGTGTTGGTGCAAAAGGTATTGATAGTTCTTGCAAAAGTTTGACATAGCTGTTTCATGACAAAGTCAAAGGTATTAAACAAGTACTATTACATATTCATCATTCACATTTAATTCTTTATGGCTAATACATTTTGATGTTGTGACTCAAAGGTATTCAGTGGATAGGTTTTTGGCATAAAGACATGATTGGTGTTTGTTGACGAGATCTTCATGCTTCTACAAGGATCTAAACCAATGCCAAAAGCATAATATTCTGCATCAAAGGTATATGATCAGAATCAAAGGTTAGAGATCAATTACATGTTTTCAAGCCCATTGAGTTTGTTTGAAGTTGTTTTGGGTTCTTTCATTGCTTGCAAGTTTGTTCTTAAACCCTATATGAGGTTCATTATGCAAATTTTATAACAAGTTTACTTTTTGTTATATTTGGTTGGTGACTTACTATAACTGATGGAAAGGTACCCCCTTTAGTTGTATCTTGAGGGTTTTGAACTCATAAAAAATCAGCCCTACTCCTTGGCTTAATCGGCTTAGCAAGTCAATAACTTATGTAATATTGCCCCTACTACTTAATCCAATAGTATACCAAGGAACTTGTAAATTCAACCTTCGATAACATTTTATTTTATATAATTCTTTGATGGATGTTCATGCCCATTTTAATGTCATATGTCTCTGTCTTTTGACTGCTCATCCCCATTTCATTTTCCCTAAGGCTGCCTATCATATAACAAACCTCTCTATATGCTTCATGATATTTTCCTTCTCAAAACTATTGTTTTATGTCTATGTTTCAGTATTCCTCTATCTCCTTCCTTCTTTATACTCTATCATTTCACTCTTGAACATTGGTATACCTATCCATTCATACCATTGTATCATATTAGGCTGTTGCATTGATTCCTATTTGGCTTTCAACATTGCCCATGACATGTTATCTTTGATAGTTGAATGATTATCCTTGATCATGGTGGTAATTCTTTAGGAACGACAATCCCATGTTTACATTTAATTTTCTCCTTTTTTGTCCTTGAGAATGATGAATGTCATGTTGATTTTGAAATCCAACCATTATTCTTTTGTTGTCTCTTAACTATTCTTTGAAAACCTCATGTAATGCCTTCTCAAACTCTACAATAGCTTCATTTATAGAGACTGACAACATCATTATTTGACTACTTCTATTGTTATTCTAGAAAAACTACCTTTTCAATAGTCATAAAACAAAATTATCATAGGTTTGAATTTCCATTTTCATACTTTGATATTGCATAGTCATTTACTCTTTTCATCTCATTGACCATACAACTTTGATGATGAATATTGCTGATGAGTCTAGATTTTGGCCTAGTTTGGGGGATATAATCTCTTGTTATTTGCTAAAATTGCCACATACTTTGATATTATATGCTAACACTTTTATATAGTTTCTATCAGACATGAGACATTTGGGACTAATTTTATTTCCATTGGTTTTAATGATATTTACCTAGTATGTGAACCATCTATATTTATTTTGCATGTGATTGATGAATGTTCTTTAAGGTGGTTATGGTTATGCAATTATTATGTGTATTGACATTACTATGTAGACATGATTGCAATGCTAAGTTGAGAAATGTAGCCGCCAGCTGATCAAGTTGAGGAGTCATGCAAAGGTCAGCTGAGGACGATGGTGGAAGATTCTCGTGTCAGCCGCATGTAACCGCCTTACACCAATATTTAATGGCATTGAGCATTGCGGGTGTTACTGCAATGGTTGAGTCCATGTTTGGGAATGCATGTCTGAATGGATTCCCCTGCATGTGTAGCCACTCTTCCACTCTCTTTTCTACTTTCCCTAAATGGCATCCTCTCAGTTAGTGGGAGTTGATGGCCCTGTTTAGTTGATAAATAAGGCTTGAATCCTCCTTCCTCAAGCTAGCGAGTTAGTGAGTTGATCGCCAAGTTCTTGTACTAGCTGATATTCGGCCATACTTTTGTAATAGCATTTTTTGATGAATAAAAATAAGATTATGAATTGAGTATCTGAGTTTTCATTAGTTTAGAGGATACTCATCCAAGGGGGTCCACTTGGTGAGTAATCCATTCCTTTAGTTTAAATTATATTAGTGTTAGTTTATGTTTAGTACTTAGTTTAGAATTTGGCATTGACTATTCCTACAGCCACTAGAAGTCCATTCTATGACTGTTCTTGTAGCCAAAGTGGGCAGAGTAGTTTCCGGTTTGCAGCTCAAATTTTTATTCCTATTATGCATGTTCAATTCAGTTTGATTGAGTGATGTTCAACACTTTCTTTATTTCCTTTCATGCGATTTACTTTTAGTATTAAGTCTTTCTTAGTTATAGGATGAAGATGATTAATTTGAAGTTCCTAGTGCACATACTATGCTGACCCATTTCAATTTCATGTCTCTGGGTTGACAATTTAAATGTACCTTCATGCTAGTTAAGATGGCTATTCAAGTTAGATGTCTAATCTCTAAATCATGGTTGTAAGGGATTAGTTATTAAAATCATTGTAGGAGGCTAACATTTTTGGTGCTATTGCCGGGGATGGTGTCAAACTAGGGAGTCCTTTGGAGTCATTGTTAGTTTTTCTGCTATAGTATTTCTGGAGTTTTCTCTTAGTGTTCAAAGTTATGATCCACTATTTTTCCCCACCCATTCTTTGTGTGATTTTTCTGATACTGAGTTGATACCGCATGCATAGAAGAAGAAGAGATGCTTATAGGAGATTCCTTCCTCATAATCTAGAGCCATTTCTGCTAGTAGAGCTTCCAAATCTATCTAGATATGAAGAAGAAGAAGAGCCACAACCCTTTGCTGATATATTCCCTAACTTGACCAGTTCTGAAGTTTCCCTTGAAGATCAAAACCCTGTTGAAGAACCTTTTATTCTATAATTTCATCAAGCAGGCATGGTTGATGCAAATGGAGATAGGCCTAACAAGTAGAACCAACTAGCTTTCCCTTTTCCAAATATTGAACATAATGAAATAGATAATCTCAAGAATATCCCTACTTCAGTCCTTCCTAAGTTCTATGGACTTGTCATGGAAGATCCTGACACCTTCTTGTTTGAGTTTGATATACTCTACAAAATCTATGATTATACCAGTGATTCCCACAGACTTAATCTATTTCCTACTACTTTGAAAGAATTTGCATTGATATGGTGTATGAGCCTTGGTAGAAACACTGTGGTGACTTGGGAAGATATGAAGAAAAATTTCCTTGAAAAATACAAACAATATTGTAGGGGTATTGATATGAGAGGAGGTGATGTTTTCAGAATGCAACAGAAGGAAGATGAGAGTCTGGAAGATTTCATTTCAAGGTTTCTATTTTATCTGCATAAATCTCTACATCATGCACTCAATGAAAACTCATGAAAGTTGCTTTTCCTAAGAGGAATTAATGAAAGTTGCACTGATGCCTTGGACTTGATGGCAGGAGGAGATATCACTCAAGTCTCTTGGGATGATATCAAGAAGATATGTCAAAACTATTCTAAGGTAGCTTCAAAGAAAGGAAGATCCTACCAATCCTCTATGGGTAAGTCATCCAGCAGTGGAGTCTTAAGGATGGAGATTACTAATTTGTTGGCATATTTCAAGCAAGATATAATCAACAATCTAGCTACTTAGCTGGATACACTTCAGGTGAAGAAGATACATGAGGAGGCAGAGGCAATACTGACAGAATATTGCCCTCATTATAGACATAAGAAGAGGTACTGCAGATGCAAGGTGATATCTAACATTGATAGTAAGTAAATTCCACCAGAGTTCAAACCAATCCAGACTAAGGAAGACCAAGTCTACTTTGGTTCATAGAAAAGGCCATGGGCTTCAAGACAATGTATGCCACTAGATCCATTATCTTTTGTTGGACCATATTTTAATTCTTATTCATTTGGTAACCAGTGGAAACCATCCTGTCCATCCAACTATTTAGGATATCCACCCCACTCTTGGAATAACCCACCCAATGCTTGGTCCAATTATCAAAATTCTTCACCTCAATGGCAGCAACCTCAGGGGAATTGGCAACAATTTTAGGGACCTTGGCAACCACCTCCAGGAAACTGACAAAAAACATCTCAATAGAGAGGTGACCAGTAATGGCCAAACCAAACCACCAACTATATGCAACCATCTCCTCAAACCCAACAACCTACTATAATGCCCCCTCCTACTAATCCAAGTGCAAATGTACCTAAGCCTACCCAGTTACTAGCCCAACCCACACCTAACCCAAATAATAAGCCACATCAGCAACCTATATATTCTACTGATCCAAATCAATTTTTTGCATATGTTGTGAGTTTAAGTGATATACGTCTACATTTAGGAACCACCTTGATAGCTCCTTCCACCCCCATTATCACTGAGCTTCTTGTGGAAGATCAAGAAGAATATGTGACTGATCCCATTTAGCCTTGTGCAACTAAAACTCCTGAACCAGCTCCAACAAAGAAGATAACACAAGAACCAATGTTCCCTCAAAGATTAGAAGTTGTGACACAAACAAAGGACAAGGAGGAAACCTATTTTGATATCCTAGATCAGCTCAAACATATATGTTTCCAGATACCCCTATTCCATGCCATAAAAGATGTCCCTATCTATGGAAAGGCAATCAAGGAAGCATGCCTCAAGAAATCGGGAAAGAAAAAGGACCCCACTATAGTCCATGTGGTAGGGAAAATTACTCACATCATACTTGGAAAAGTAAGTATTCCCAAGTAGAATGATCCAAGTAGTCTTGTGGTTGAAGTTATTATAAATGGGATAAACATAAAGAATTCTTTAACTAACTTGGGTGCAACAATCAATGTGATGACCAAAGACATCCTACACCAACTAAATATTGCAAATATGTGATCCACTCCTACAGTCCTACAACTTGCTGATAGTTCCACTGTTAAGCCTGATGGCATAGTAGAAGACCTTGTGGTGATCCTAGACTCTTGGGAGTATCCAGCTGACTTCATGGTTCTCTCTCCCAAAACCACACTTGGCGGGTATGCCATTATCCTTGGTAGGCCATGGTTAGCAACTGCAGATGCTTATATTGGATGTCACTCAGGGGAAATGACTATTTTAGATGGAACAAACACTAAAAAGCCTGTTTTGTATCCACCAACTCAACCATCCCATAATGAAGAAAATTCTATATGGCCACATATTGGTGAGGAAGCTGAAGAGGTCAACTCTATGGCATAACTCATGATACTTGGAAGAAGTCCTTTCCTATAGCTTTAAGATGAAGATGAAGTGTTATCTAGTATCATTTAGAACCATTGTCACATAGAGGAGGCATCACCCACTCATGTGTCTGGTTCCATAGACATTGAACAATCACTTCTGTCAATTTTGCATGATCTTCCTGCAACAACTCTTCCAACAGGAAGACTTGCTGCAACCACTCTTCCTGCAGCCACTATCTCTATAGACAAACTTCCTACAACCACTCTTCTAGCAAAAAAAATTTCCTACAACAACAGATATGTTTCACACAATGCTGCCACTTGAACTTAGGTACCTTGTATTAATGAACAAGCTATGGCAGAACTAGTTACATAAGTACATGTGTCTGAGGGATGCTCTCTAAACATCAATAGTGAATTGAATGAAGGATAATAGTTGATATTGGCAAACTTGCTGAAAGTGCACCAAAAGGAATTTTCTTGGGATTATCATGATATGAAGGGATTAGATCCAAAAATATTCACTCATAGGATCTATATCAAAGATTATTGTACACCTATAAGGCAGCCGCAAAGGAGAATCAACCCTGCATTAAGTGAAACTATCAAAATAGAACTACAAAAGCTACTAGATGCAGGATTTAACTACCCTATTTCAGACAGCCAGTGGGTGTCTCCATTGGTGATTGTGCCCAAGAAGGGAGGAAAATGGTGAGTTTTTGCTGACTATAGGGAGCTCAATGCTGCCACTAAGGACCATTTTCCCTTACCTTTTGTAGATCAAGTCCTGGGCTCTCTTGTAGGAAAACAATACTTCTCTTTTCTTGATGGATTCGGTGGATACAATCAGATTCAAATTGCACCAGAAGACCAAGAGAAGACTACATTTATATGTTCTTGGAGGAAATATGCCTATTATGTACTTCCCTTTGGGTTATGCAATGCACCTGCAACTTTTTAGAGAGCAGTCATCAACATATTTTCAGACATCTCCCTTGACTGCATGGAGATCTATATGGATGATTTTACTACCTATGGTGCCACCTTTGATGAAGCATTAGATAATTTGAAGAAATTTCTATAGAGATGTGAAGACCAAATTTTTTCATTAAATAGTGAAAGGTGCTTCATGATGATGCAAGAAGGTGTAGTTCTTGACCACTACATTTCACACCTTGGAATTCAAGTTGACCCTGCAAAAATTGAGGTAATAAAAAATATACCTATACCTGCAAAACAAAAGGATGTTAGGATTTTCTTAGGACATGCAGGCTACTATAGACGTTTCACCAAGGATTTTATCAAAATAGCAGCCCCACTGTATAGTCTTCTGACTAAATATGTTGAGTTCCAATGGACAAAAAGCTGTGATAAAGCATTTTCTGATTTAAAGATAGCCCTGACTCATGCTCCTATACTTAAGGGACCAAATTGGGAAATCCCTTTCCACATCCATACTAATGCCTCAAATTATGCAATAGGAGCAGTCCTAGGACAAAAAGTAGAAGCTATTGAAAATGCCATTTATTTTGTCAGTAAAAACTTGTAGGGAGCTGAATTCAATTACACAATCATAGAGAAAGAAATGTTGGAAGTAATCTATGCCCTGAATAAATTTAGGTACTATATAACAGGCTATCATATTTTTGTGCACACTGATCATGCATCCATTAGATACCTCATGAACAAACCCCTAATCTTAGGAAGATTAGCCAGATGGTTGCTATTAATGCAAGAGTTTGACATAACTATTGTAGACAAACCAGGGAAGGCATAGGTGGTTGCAAATTTCCTTTCAAGGCTAACCACATCAGAAGATAGTCAAGCCATAGATAACTCCTTGCCTGATGAGCATCTATTCTCCATTAGTGTGCAAACTCCTTGGTATGCTGACATAGCTAATTACCTTGTGATAGGGAGAGTTCCTCCTCACTTCTCCCCAAAAGAGAGAAGAGTGTTGATTGAAAAATCATTCCCTTTTTCATGGATAGTTGGATGCTTATTTTATACTGGAACAAATCATGTTATGAGAAGATGTGTGATAGAAGATGAGACCTATGACATTCTGCATGCATGCCATGATGAACCTTGTGGAGGCCACTTTGCAGCTAAAAGGAAAGTAATGAAAATATTAAACATAAGATACTATTGGCCTACACTTTACAAAGATGTAGGAACGTATACAAGGAGATGTGACAAATGCCAAAGGATGGATAGGCCAACAAATTCAGATGAGATGCCACTCTCTCCACAAGTGGTAGTCACTCCTTTTGACAAATGGGGTTTGAATTTTGTAGGACCCATTGATCCTCCATCCAACGGTAAGTCCTATATTCCAGTGTGCACTGATTATGTAACAAAGTGGGTAGAAGTCAAAGCCATGAAGCATGCACAAGACAAAAAAAGCTGCAAAATTTCTTTATGAAGAAATTTTCACAATATATGGGGTACCAAGAGAAATAGTAACTAATCAAGGCACTCAGTGTACATCAGCCCTTGTTACAATATTAGTTAATGAATATAACATCAGGCATAAGAAATCCATTCCTTACCACCCTCAAGCCGATGGATAAGTTTAGGTGACAAACAAAGAGATTGAGGCCATCCTCGCCAAAATAGCGCATATTCACAAAAAATATTGGGCAAATAGATTATCAGAAGCAATTTGGGCTTACAAGACCACTTAGAAGACAACTATAGGCTTCACCCCATTTGAGCTACTATATGGGAAAACAACCATGATGCCTATAGAATTTGAGCACAAGACTCTCAGAACTACTATGGAGTTGGGGATGGACATTTCATATGTACAGAAAGAATGAATTATGTAGCTGAATGAGTTAGACGAGATGAGGAAATCTGCATTGCACCATATTGAAATTGTGCAAATTCAAAGAGTCAAATGGCATGACAGATTTATCAAATAAATAAAGTTTAGCTAGGTGACTGGCCATTACTTTATGATTCATAGTACAAGGATAATGCAAGTAAATTGTAGACAAGGTGGTTAGGGCCATATGAAGTTGTAGAGGTATTTCCCAATGGAGTTGTGTAGCTTGTTGACGCACTATTTTGCATGTAGCAATAGCCTTATGGGAAATTTAACTATTGGGGGACATTATGCGCTAGCTAAATAACCTCCGAGATTTTATCGAAGCCGGCTCTTTGCTTAATGGGTGAAGTAAAAGGTAAGGGAGATTGCGAGAATGTAAAATTTACACTACAGGCGATGCGCCAAATCTTTAGACAACTTTATCAGAGCATAGTGCATAATGCAAAGGCCCGAATCACTAAATTGCTGTTATTTAAGATAATTTTCTCAAAAGCACTTGTCATGCAAAAATACCTCTAATTTGTATAATGTAATCAAGCATAACTCTGTATTAACACAGAAGAGTAGTAGAAACATGATATGTATTCATTCCAGCTATAAGAAGTTACAAAAACTGAAGAACAGGCATTCATACAAAATGAAGATAACAGCACAAGTCAATAGTTCCAACAAATGCTTGAAAACAGAAAGGCCGAATTTGTTTGGCACAGTTCGAAGTCTTTGAATTAAAAGCAACTATTACACGAGGCTTACTTCCTAGTGCTTGGGAGTTTTTTATAAACTTAATCAACAACCTAATAAAAGAAAACCAAGCCCCATATATTGGCCATCCCACCACCTAAAAATGCATCATGAAAGAGCAAACCACGTGCAGCAATCCTCAGCCCAGATTATCTCTAGCCGCCACAGTAAACATCCATCGATCAGTAACACGTCAACGAGGCCATGATATGAAATGGAAAACCATGCATCAATAGGAGAGGACACGCAGCAATGGGAAGCACAAAAGATCCATCGGCATTTCCAAGGTACCCAACGTAGGAACAGAAACACCACATGTCACCTAGATGGAGTTCGGCAAAAAGCAACAAGAACGCCCAGTAGAAAGCCACGAGAGAGATCCACGTGGAGAGCTCCGAGCAAAAGAAAAGAATGAGGCAGGCCCGACTCAGAAAAGCAGCCAACGTGAGCCACACGGCATGCAGATGGAGATTGCCGAAAAGCGAAGTGAAGTCAAAGCAAAAAACCTCGAGAGGCAGCCATGTGGCGAGCTCCGAGGACAGTGAGCATACAAAACTAAGGCGCAGCCACAAAGGAAAAGAAAACTGCCAAGGCTTAGGCAGTTTTTGTTGAACATAGCTCATGACCATTGACCCTGTGAAATTCAAATTACTGGTGAATGAGCACCGTCTTAGATTATATCACATGTCAACTTCAAAAGAAGAGTTCTTGCAATAGTTTATCCAACATACACTATGTGCATAGTTCCTGCAGCCGAAGGTAGCATACCTAGTGTCCCTCCTTCCAACTAAATGAGGTACGTACTTGTCATAATAAAATTTTCTACTTTTTTAGAAATTCATTTCTTCACCCATCTGCCCATCCACCCATCCATACCACCTTTCTTCTCTTCCATCATTTCATTTCACCTTGCACCATTCCACCTCATTGTCATTAACTACTGAATTATTTCTCAAGAACACAAGCAGTACTTTCTCCTTGATCATTGTAATAAGTTCTCTAAAATCATGTTTGTACACACTCAGGGATGTGCACATTTATTGCATTCTTAACTATCTTTTTGAGCGTTTCATTTAATCAATGTATGATAATATAGACGTTCACATAATTTCCTTTAATCCCCCATCAAATCAATATTTCCATCCCCCATGTGTGGACACATGTCCAAATTTAGGTTGGGGGGAGGGGTAAGAAAGATGTAGAAATATTTCCACATGCCAATACATGATTGTCTACGTCAAAAAATCTTGCTGAGTTGATTCAAAATTTAAAATGAAAGACAACTCACATGTGTGATGTGACACTAAACTGCCGCCTCCATTTCCTCCCATTATGATTCCTTTTATTACCATTTCTTGCTATTAGTAACTCTGTCATTATTTTGAAATGCAAGTGGTAATTGCTAAAAACAGAGTGAAGGAAATTTAGTAGACAATTCACCCAGTAAGCAAGTAGGAAAGAATTTGAGAATCATAGAGGTAATTTTGTAGTGTGACAAGTTGAGTATAGACAATGGGAGGCGGAATCATTCAGAATGAGCCCTCAACTCATGATGCTTTGTTATAGGATGCAACATGCTTAACCAAATTTTAGAATTGTGGTTGGCTAGATTATTTTCTAAAGTTAGATGGTTTTGATGAGGGTATTACATTGGAGTTTTATCAGACATTTTTTAGATAGAAAGGCCATAGTGAAAGGACTGGAGATAGTAGCGATTAAAGAACAGATTGCAGAGGTTTCAGGGTTTCCTATTGATGGTGAATCTAACTCTGTTTCTAAGGATGCTAGGATAGCCAGGGCCATATTCACAATGCTTGGTGACCCTCCACTCATAATTGAAAAATAGGATGCTAAAAGACTCTTGCTACCCGAGCCATGGAAGCAGGCACCTGTGCACATCATCAAATATATCACCTGCAAAGTTCGGCTATCAAACCTGCATTCAGTGCACTTCAAATTGCTCATTCATGTGAGGCACGAGAGGAAGATGAATGTGCCTAATGTTTTGTACAACCTTCTCTCCATTATGGCAGCTAGAACTCAAAAAGGTAGAGAAAACTCTCTATCCCACCATTATCTCATTAAATTACTAGTTATGAGATCTTTGCTTGATACAACACCTAGAATATCCTAGGATGATTTTGTGAACACTGAGCAAAATAGACGCGAGCCATATCAACCTAGGGTTTCACCTCAAACCCGTAGGTCTAGCAAAAAATTGAGCACAGCTGAAGGCACCTCTGGTGCTTCGACCTTTGGTGCTGGTGTGAATTCCCCCATTAAAAAGAAGACTATAAATGTTAGTTCCTCTAGTGATGAGAATGAAAAAGAAAATTCTTCCTCAGATTTTGATGATGATGATGTTCCTTTGAAAACTGTAACAAAAACAAGAGGAAAAAAGAGGGAGGCAAAAGAAAGAAAAAGAAAAATTCAACCTATGCAAAAAGAGGCACCAAGCCCTAAGAAAAGGAAGGCTAGCACTGTTCATCCTGCAGCCAAAGGGAAATGAAAAATCCCTCTCAAGAAATCAAAGCTGGCTGAACCTGAGCTTGGTGGGACATCATGTGATAAGACAAATGCTCCAATGGAACATGATAATGTACAAGAAGTGGATATATTTAAAGAGGCAACAATAATGACCCTGGTAGATCTTGCTACCATTATAGAAGAAGTTGAGACTCAAGAACATGAAGAGAGTCAAGAGTTCCTGCAACAAGACCGAGAGTGGGAGTTCCTATAGAAAAGTCAGGAAATAGATCAGGAATTCTTGCAACCACCACCAAAAGAGGAAAAAGAGGCCCTGTAATAGAACAAGGAAAGAGGGATCATACCTCAACAACCTGAATTTGTGGGAAATCCTAAATCTATGTAGATTGTTCTCTATGGGAAGTAGCCATCCATGAAAATCATGGTAGGAATCCATAACCCTCCTAATTTTTTAGAGCATACAAATATTTTAAATTTGTGGAAAGAAATAGAAATAATGGAAGAGGAATGGAAGGAGGAGAAGAAACAATTGGAAAAGGAAATCCAAGAGAGGGATGAGATGATAGAAGAAAAGAATGAGGAAATTGTCTTTCTGAAGGAAAGGGTAAGTGGCATTGCAACTTTGTTACCACAAATCTTGGAATGCAGAACCCCTCCAAGGGTTTATGCTTTGCACTTGAAGGAGAAATACCTTTCCTTTAGAATGTCAAGAATCATCTCAGGTTTGAACCCCTCCATTGGAACTCTTGCTGAATTTTTCAATGCCTACAGGATTGCTTCCCTTGAAATGAAAAATTTGCTATGTGAATTTTATTTACACAACTTTTCTATCCCAAAAGACCAAGGCTGGAACCCATTTCCTTTTGTTGGAGACATACAATTGAGAGCATTTATGTCCTGATTACAAAATGAGATCAGTTGGGGTGAACAATACAATGCTTGCAAGAAGAAGGAATCCATCATTCCTCTAGCCATCAAGTCTGAATCAAAGAACTCCAAAGATATTTATACATATTGGAATAGGTTGCTCTTTAGACCAAGCTATGGGATTAGAATTATGCCTTGGATTGAAGTTGTTTACAATGAATATGAAGTAAAAACCACAACAAAAGAGGATACTATGAGGGGATATCTATCCCAGAAATGGAATCTATTGACTAATGAGCTAAAACAGTTTGCGCCACATTCTATCTACAACTATACTGCTACATTGAAGAGAATTGAAAGATACATCCAGCTTGGGAGAACCAAGGGGCGAGATTGGCTTCCCCAAACTTTTAAGTCACCTACCCTCCTATGGCTTGTCCCTAATTTTAGATTCTACAAGTATGACATTGCAGAGGAACAATAGTGATGGAGAAGGCTTGATAAGTTGGGAGGATTTTACTGGAATCCCGATTCACCCACGATGGACATCGACATTAGACAAATATCACTTGCAAACTTTAGGGCCTTAACAAAGTAGAAGCATAACTCTTCCCTTTCTTGAGGACCAAAAAATTTTTAGTTTGGGGGGAGTGATGAGTCTAGATTTTGGCCTATTTTGGGGGATAGAATCTCTTGTTATTTACTAAAATTGCCACATACTTTGATATTATATGCTAACACTTTTATATAGTTTCTATTAGACATGAGACATTTGAGACTAATTTCATTTCCACTGATTTTAATTATATTTACCTATTATGTGAACCATCTATATTTATTTTGCATGTGATTGATGAATGTTCTTTAAGGTGGTTATGATTATGCAATTATTATGTGTAATGACATTACTATGCAAACATGATTGAAATGCTAAGTTGAGAAATGCAGCCGCCATCCAATCAGGTTGAGGAGTCGTGCGAAGGTCAGTTGCATGTAACCCCCTTGCACCAATATTTAATGGCATTGAGCATTGCAAGTGTTATTGCAATGGTTGAGTCCATGTTTGAGCATGCATGTATGAACGAATTCCCTTGCATGTGTAACCGCTCTTCCACTCTCTTTCTTTCTTTCCATAAATGGAATTCTCTCAGTTAGTGGGAGTTGATGACTTTGTTTAGTTGATAAATAAGTTTTGAATCCTCCTTCCTTGAGTTAGCGAGTTAGTGAGTTGATCATCAAGTTCTTGTACCAGATGATAATTAGCCATACTTTTGTAATAGTATTTTCTGATGAATAAAAATAAGATTTTGAGTTGAGTATCTGAGTTTACATTAGTTTTAGAGGATACTCATCCAAGGGAGCCCAATTGGTGAGTAATTCATTTCTTTAGTTTAAATTAGATTAGTGTTATTTTTTTTTAGTACTTATTTAAGAATCTAGCATTGATTGTTCTTGCAGCTACTAGAAGTCCATTCTGTGACTGTTCCTGCAGCCAAAGCGGGTAGAGTAGTTTCTTGTTTGCTGGTTAGATTTTCATTCTTGTTATGCATATTCAATTTAGTTTGATTGAGTGATGTTCAACATTTGCTTTGTTTCCTTTCATATAATTTTATTTCAATATTAATTATTTCTTAGTTATAGGATGAAGACGACTACTTTGAAGTTCCTAGTGCACATACTATGCTAACCCATTTCAAGTTCATGTCCCTGGGTTGATAATTTAAATGTACCTTCATGATGGTTAAGATGGATATTCAGGTCAGATGTCCAATCTATGAATCATGGCTGTAAGGGCTTAGTTATTAAAATCATTGTAGGAGGCCAACAAGTGCTTCTCATCATTGTCCTTAAGGTTGTTACTCCATCAAGAATTTCCTTTTGTTATGTTCACCTTCAGGATAATACTGTCCTTGACTTTATTATCTAATATTTTTTTGTGCTTTTGACTACCATAATGAATTTCATTAATAGGACTACCATAGGAAGCAAGACATCTCCTTTTTTCATGGTTGTCATCATAAGGGACTGCCATAGACTGTTAAAGGTTTCCTTTAATAAATTTTTCCTTTTTTGTCCTTATGATGACTATTCATTACATACCACTTTCATAGGTCTGCTCTACCTTCTACTTCACCATAGCTCTTGGTTGCTTCATGAATTTATCATTGTCCACGATTGATTCATGCCTCTTCTCATGTACTAGATTGTTGTTATAACCATCTCTCTATAACCTATTGAAGCAATCACTAGTTTTTAGTTTGTGTATCTTCATATTCATGTCCAAAAGTCTCAATCTTAATAATATAGGCTTCTCCTTATTCAATTTTAACATTCAAAGCTTTGACAACTTCCCATTATCATGATGACTAGACTCTATGCTTGAGTGTAATTGAAATGACTTTTAAGGGGTACCTGATTGAGTTCATGTGATTGGATTTTTGGACTGTCATTAATAGGTTTACTATGTTCAATATTTTACTATTATGCTTTGATATATTTTTTGCAAGCATGCATAGCTTGTTCAAAAGAACATGTTTTAGGATTTTAGCAATAGTAACAAGGAACTCAACTGTTTGATTAAATTCTTTGGTAGACATGTATGAAAATGTGGTAGCATAGACAAGGAAGTGAACTGTTTCATAAAATTCCTCAAAGAAATGTGGTCTCATGGTGATGGAATGCCATGAAAATCCATATAGTAGCAAGGCAACAATATGGATTGTCATGGCATTCCATCACCATGTGACCACATTTCTTTCAAGCATTTTATCAAATAATTCACTGCCTTGTTTATGTTGTTACTTACTATTATGCTTTGATAGATTTGTTGCTGCAATATGGGTTGTCGTGGAATTCCATCACCACGAGACCACATTTATTTGAGGAATTTTATCAAAAAGATCACTATGCTACCACATTTTTCATACATGTCTACCATATAATTCTATCAAATAGTTCACTGCCTTGCTGCTATGGCTAAAAGCCTAAAATAGGGTTTTTTGAACAAGCTACACATCTTGCAAAAAATCTATCAAAGAATAATAGTAAATATGGATTTTCATGGCTTCCAATACCATGGCTAAATAGTAAATATGGATTGTTGAAAAAATCTATCAAAGCATAACTCTAAATATGGATTGTCATTGCATTCCAACACCATGGTCTTGGAATTCCATGACAAGCCATAAACAAGCAATATAAACAATTCATTGCCTAGTCTATGGCTTGTCATGGTATTCTAATCACCATGATGTTGCAATGCCATGACAATCCATATTTACTATTATGATTTGATAGTAAAAACCCAATGTTTTCCAACAAGCATATACATGCACAATATGATTTCAAGTTGGAAAATAGTGTGAGGTGAGTATATGTCTACCAAAACATAGTGGCAACCCATAGATAATTAATCATACATATAAATAGTTCATTGCCTTGTCTATGGCTTGTCATGGCATTCCAATCACCATGGTTTTGCAATGCCATGACAATCCATATTTACTATTATGCTTTGATAGTAAACACCCAATGTTTTCCAACAAGCATATACATGCACAATATGATTGCAAGTTGGAAAAAATAGTGTGAGGTGAGTATGTGTCTGCCAAAACATAGTGGCAACCCATAGATAAGCAATCATACATAGAAATAGTTCATTTCCTTGTCTATGGCTTGTCATGGCATTCTAATCACCATGGTGTTGCAATGCCATGACAATCCATATTTACTATCATTGTTTGATAGTAAACATCCATTTTTTTCCAGCAAGCATATACATGCATTATATGATTGCAAGTTGGAAAATACACTGTGAGGTGAGTATATGTCTACAAAAACACAATGGCAACCCATTTATAATCAATCATACATAGAAATAGTTTATTTCCTTCTCTATGGCTTGTCATGGAATTCCAACCCATGTTTTATTGGAACGCTATGGGAATCTAGATTTACTATTATGCTTTGATAGTAAACACACAATGCTTTCCAAAAACCATATTAATGGATAGTGTGATTGCAAGTTGGAAACCACAGTGTGAGGTGAGTATATGTCTACCAAAACATAATGGCATGCCATAGATAAGAAATCATACATAGAAATAGTTCATTTCCTTGTCTATGGCTTGTCATGTCATTCCAATCACCATGGTGTTGGAATGCCATGATAATCCAGATCTACTATTATGCTTTGATAGTAAACACACAATGTTTTCCAACAATCATATACATGCATTCTATGATTGCAAGTTGGAAAACACAGAGTGAGGTGAGTATATGTCTGCCCAAAACACAATGGCAAGCCATAGATAAGATATCATACTTACAAACAATTCATTGCATTATCTATGGCTTGTCATGGCATTCCAATCACCATGAAACCACATTTCTTTGAGGCATTTTTCAAACTGGTCACTACCTTGTCTAGTTTCTTACTATTATGCTTACTAATATGCTTTCATAGACAAGGTAGTGAACTGTTTGAAAAAATGCCTCAAACAAATGTGGTCTCTTGGAATGCCATGACAAACAAATGCAATTGGGAGCTGCAATTATCACTCTAGTATGAATGAATTAATATCTTTGACAATAGTATTTGGTTGTATAGGTGGAATTCCCTATAGTTGTGGGTATAGTTTCACAATATATTGTTGATACCTCTACTGAAGATGACAATATATATCTATGAGCCAAACTACATTTCTTGTTAAATAAGGTGTTTCCCATTTTCTAAAAAAATATTTTTAGGGGGTCTCCATATGCAAATATCACTCTAATTATCATCATATATATGTAATTATCACTCTAACTATCTGCAATTATTTTGGAAAAAATAGTGGGAGATGATAATGTCTGCCAAAAAATAGTGGCAAGCCATAGATAAGCAATCATACATAGAAACAATTCATTTCCTTGTCTATGGCTTGGCATGGCATTCCATTGACCATGAGACCGCATTGCTTTCAGCCACTTTTCCAAATAGTTCACTGCCTTGTCTTTGATGTTGCTTACTATTATGCTTTCATAGACAAGGTAGTGAACTATTTTTAAAAATACCTCAAACAAATGTGCTCTCATGGAATTCCATGACAAAAAATATAATTGGCAGCTGCAATTATCACTCTAGAATGAAGAAATTAATATATTTGAGAATAGTACTTGGTTGTTTTAGGTGGAGTTCCCTATAGTTGTGGGTATAGTTATTATCTATGCAATGTGAAGTAATTGCATAATTTCTTTTAGGTTGACTGTGTAAAAAAACTATATTGTAATTTAAATTTTTTCATCTATCTATGATCATCTACTTATTAGTTATGTAATGTGAAGTAATACTTTTAGTTTCAAAAATGTTCAATGCAATCAAATGGAAAAAATTGGGTGTTTATAAAAATGCAACCCACATCACAACATACCCAAACCCTTGTGGTTTTTAAGCCTATATATGTACATGTGCATTACAAATAGTAAGAACACCAATCTCTTGCCATTATCATCGATAATGAGTAAACTTGTTGAAAGTTGTGATACATAGAGTGTTAATGGTTCTTGGAAAATAATAGGTGTTTATAAAATAGTGCCTTTCATTACATTCCTAAGGTCTAAATAACAAAATATTTTAAAGACATTCATATTCTTTAGTAAAATTCTAAGATACAAAATACTGGGTTTTACAAAACCTTCAACCCACTTAAAGTTTGAAAATAGTTTAAAAAAAAAAATCCTCATAATGTTTTAAAACCCTTTACAACAAACAATCCAAATGATTAGAAAAACTTCAACTCACTTCAAATGTTTTTTTAGTTTCCCGTTGCTCTCCAACCTTTCACTTGCAACTCCACTCTCCAACCTTTAACTTTCAACTTGTAGAATGAAAGAGTAGAAAACACAGAGTGTTAAAGGTTGTTGGAAAACAATGGGTGTTTATAAAATGGTCTGCATTTCATTACATTCCTACGGTTTTAAAAACAAAATATTTTGAAGACATTCATACTATTTTCTAAGAATCTAGGTTCTCAAAACACTGAAAAACCTGCAACCCACAACAACAATGCACCTATATACATACAAAAACACATGAAACCATACACAAAACCATACACCATTACATACAGTCGGTTAGAAATCCCTCACCTAGATTCGGTTGGTCATCTCCCCCACTTGTAATGCACCCTTCCTCTCTAATGTTTCAATTTAAACTTGTAGAATGAGAAAACCCAAAACACAATGTGTTTTCCAAGAACAATACTTGTTACAATTTAAACCGCATGTATTAATCACATCACCACCCTTCTCACCTACGTGTAACATATAGCTTCTCGCACAAGGGAAAAAAAATGCAGGTGTAATTTGGCGACGGGACACCTCCTCACTTTCCTTTCCATGACGTTTCCTTTCGTCTGTTGGTTCTCTCACTTCTATCATCTATCTGGCAGGTCCCGCACTACGCCATCTCTTCATGTTATGTATGTTTCCATGTATATTTTCATGCATTTTTGTATGTACATAGGTGTGTTTTGTCTATGCGCTAGCTGGATCCTCAGAATTATGGAGGTAGCTAAATTAATAGTTTTAATAATTTAATAAATAGAAATAAAAAACAACCTATCTTCTCATGAATTGAGTGATTTTTTTCATATGTACTAAATATATAGGATAATCTTTGATTTTCTGCAATTGGAGAGATATGTGATATAATTTTTCTGAGCTAAAAATCAGCTTTCAAGTTCTTTTTAGACATATTCTAATTTGAAAAGAAACATTAGGTTAAAACCATCTAATTTGAAATAAAACATTAGAGTAAAACCATAAAATATATGTCTCTTGATGAACACTACACCCTGAGAACATTGCTAAATGTCTATTTTTCTATATATGTAATAGTATCACGTCTAACTAAACTTATCACGTCTAACAAAACTTGCCATGTAACCCCATAATCAACAAGACTTCTAAAATAACAAGAGAAGTATTGAAAATAATATTTTGTTATTTTTCATAAATAGATAAATCTAAAAATATATGTTTCAAGCTTTTATGGTGTTGACAAAATGAAAATTTGGCTAGTTGTGTTACTATGAATATAGTATATTGCCTAGCTTACTTAGACCATTTTTACTTCTAGATCATTTTCTTCTTGTGTCTCATATTATAAGATTAAGACATTTGTTCATGATCTTTACTGGTCTTAAGTTTTCAACCTTCTCTTTATAGTAGGAGTTTCATTATTGTATATTATACCAATCTCATTTGAATGCATTTAATGAATAATTTGGCTTCATAGAATTTTCATTGTTTCTCTCTTGTGTTCAAGCTTGTTTTGGTTATAGGTGGCCTTTGGGCTATTGTGGAGTTGATCAATCACTATTACATTGTTAGAGGGACAAGTAGAGCAAGGCATGGGCCTATATAGTCTCTTGTTATAAATATGAAATAGATTGAATAACCCAATAATTTTTTCAATAGAGAATCAAAGTTACATAAACTAAAAAAACATAAGAATGCAAACCAGGACTCTAAGAGATTATACAATGTTGATATGATAGAATTGCACTAAGAGCTTCCAAGTTGAATCAACGAAATGAATCAATGAATGCAAAGATGCATGCTAGAATACAAAATACAAGGTAGGCAGTAAGTTTATATAGAACTAAGGAGAGGATGTAGGTGGCAAATCCAACCAATAGAAAGTGACCACAAAAAGTGGATATAGACCACCAAAAGTGGTGGATGCCACCAAAAGTGGAAACTATTCCACTCTTTAAGAAAGGGGATACCACATAACTTATCTCCTAGTAATAAACTCACTTTATTATCTTAAGAAGGATCAATAAAAAGTGTAGGAAAAACCTAGGAGTAAGGGAAAATAAATTAACGCACTAGGAAAATAAAAACCTACACCAACACCCCCTCTTAAGCACAACTTAGGAGGATGTAAAAGATGATGGGTCCCAAAAATGAGGCCATGTTAGGTACCCATGTACATATCAAATTACCCTCAAAGAAGATGACACCCCCCACAAATAGAGAGAGAGAGAGAGAGAACACTCTCTAGAATATAGAGAATAGAAGATGAGAAGGACTAAGTAGCCCCCTAAAAGAGATCCAGTGGTAGATGCTTGAAACTTCATTGAAAATATAGTCCATGATCATTGAAAATCATCCCTTCCCTTAGGAAGAAACAAAACCAATGGTGTATGCAAGCTATCACCCTTGTCTTGACAGGAATATGTAGGAAGAAAGTGCAAGATGTATGATGTCTCTAAAGTCAGCTCAAGTATCTCCATTTCGATGTTGAATTGTCACAATAAAATCAAGAGTTTTAGGCCACACTACTGAAGATGAAAAATCAAAATCTTCTAGAGACTGATGTAGAGCGCAATCTAAAGACAATGATTGTTTGACAACAATTGTGCAATGAATGTCATCAAAGATGAAAGATAACCCCTCAAATGTTTCCTCCAAATCTGAAATATGCATCTCCATAAAAAATTATGAAACACCTATCAAGATATCATCCCATAAAGATAAATCGAGAATACAATGGATGTACTACTGCAAGAAGTCATTGGAAGATTTCAAAGAAACAACACTGAACTCTAAAGTAGAAATAGTAGATGCAAGGACAAAAGAGTTTTCCTCAAAGAGAAGATGTATGTTGTCAATAGTATTATATAGATTTAAAATGAGGGACTCTAGAAACAAACAAGAGATGACTGGTAGAAATTGGTCTCAATGAATTGAATCCAGGAGACATAAATGGTCCTGCTACAATGAATCATTGGAGGCCCTTGAAGAAGCAACTCTGGAATCTGAATCTGCAATAGATGTTGTTGATGGAGTATCAATGAATTGATCATCCACACAAGATGTGTCCATAATAGATGAGAGAACATGAGTCTCATTATCATCCACAATAGCCTAGTTCTCCAAGGAAACATCACTTTCATATGAATATTCAATGTATCCATACAATTATTGGATGATGGTCCAAGCAATGACAAGGCACTCATTATGCTCTATGTGATGTAGAGTATCCTCAGGAATAGTAAGACATGTTATTCTATAGACCATGTAATTATTGTTAAACCATGCATTATTTTGATAAATGCCACTTGGCTCAAGAAAACATCCAAGGAGATAGGGTAGTAGATATCATTCAAGGCAGTGATTCTTTATCCCTTGTTTCCAAGATAAATATTTCTCTGAATTTAGCCTAACAAGAGAAGGATGAAAATGAATTTTAAGAGACATCATTAACCCCCCTTAAATGAAACTTTATCTCAGTTCATTATTACAAAGTGCATGCATAATCTCCCAAGAATGAGTGAAAAATACACTAAAAAAGAACACCAATACACTCCCACCCTTTTCATTAGTATAAAAAATCAGCCCTCCAAATATTATAAGGTAGGCACTTTATAGTTTAGTGCAATTAAAAATCCTTTTCCAAGATACAATGCTCAATAGGCTCAAAATAGCCAAAATTACAAATTCTAATAGAAAATGAACCTGGGGAAAAATATAAAAAAATTAGCCTTATATTTGTGTAGTGCTCTTCACCAACTTTCCAAAACCTTTTTTTTTTTAAAAATTGGAGCACCGGGTGAAAGTTATGGCTTGTTGAAGAAATTAGCAACAAACAACTTCAACCTACAATATCTGAAAGAAAATGGAATATTTTCTTTTATAGAAAGTGCTCATCTCTAGCTTTCCGATGATATATCATTTTCCAAAAATGGACACCATGGCGAAAATTTATGAGTTTTTTTTCTCTCCTCTTGCTCTCTTCCATCCTGATGATGGATCATGGAGTGTGATCCAAAACCTTGATGCTAAATTTTTTCCACACAATCGAATCTAGAAACAATACAGAATGACAATCCCCTAACAAAATAAAAATTTGCCAAAAAATAAATTCATCTAAAATAATAAAAAAATTATAGGAGAATAGGTGCTTTTGGGCCATCTGAGCATAATGGAAAGATCCATTTGGGGTAAAAATGCTGCAATAAAAAGTTGTTTAGAAAATATGAGCTTCAAACCCTTGTTTACAACTTTGTCAAATGATCTCCAATTTGAATGAAACAAAAGTTAGTCTTGACTTTTTCGAGCCTTCTAGATGCATTTGAATAGTCAAAAATGCTGCTAGTATAACCAAAAATGTTGCAATCACTCAGATATCACAAAATATATATGTAATATGTAGATTTTTTTATATCTTTGCAAGTCCTTTATGATTTTCTAGATCATTCAAAGCATAAGAGAAGAGAATACAATAATTTATAATATCTTTAAAATAAAACTCAATCTCTCAATCAAAAATCTATGAACTTAGATTTCTCAAAACAAAAGATCTGATACCATGTTAGAAATCTGAAATAGATTGAATAACCCAAGGAACATTTTAAGAGAAAATCAAAGTTGCATAAATTGAAAAACATAAGAATTCAAACCAAGACTTTGAGAGATTATGCAATGTCAAAATGATAAAATTGTATTAAGAGCTTCCAAGCTAAATCAATGAATGCAAATATCCATGCTAGAATACAAAATACAATCTAGGTAGTGAGTTTATATAGAATTAGGAAAGCAAAAACCCACACCAACATCTCTCACTTGATCTCTTATACATGGAGAACATTGATTATACATTATTGACAAATGTAGTTTCTAGGGGGTCATCTTGAGTCCTCCTTCCATCTTTCACATGCATATGTTTATTTGCATATTTTCTCTCTTTTAGAGAGGATCCTTTTCATATTTTCTCTCTTTTACTTTTTTGTGAGAGTTTTTTTTGTACATGGGTACTTAACATGGGCTTGTAGCTGAAACCCATCCATGCACTCTTACGTATTTACATTTTTCATACTCACTAAGTTACACTTAAAGGGGGTTTTGGTCTAAACATGGTATATTACCTAACTAAGTTCATATTAGATCTTATGCACACTTACATACTTAAGCTTAATTAAGTCATTTACTTTTGTTTCTCATATTGAATAATATTAAAAAACTTGTCATGATCTTAGTTTATTTTAGGGTTTCATATTTATTTTTATAACAAGGGTTTTTGCACTATAAATTATACAAGTTTAATTTATATATATAATGATTTTTTTAGCTTCATAAAATTTATATTACTTCTCTCTTACATGTGGAATATTTTTTTGGTCATAGGTGATCAATGGGTTACTATGGAGCTGATCAAAAGCTCTTAAAAGTTGAACCATCATGCCTCTCAAATTATCCCCCACTGGAAGCTTATAATATAGGTTTTTTTTAAGGCCAAAATCTTAGCATCATAATCAACCTTGGATCTCCAAATTTGTGCACTCAATTTTATTTATAACTTCTACTTAAATCTACATCTTCAATTTTTGTTTAGATATGAGTTCACCATCATATGAGGAAGGAGATATAAATAAATTTTCATTAAAGGAAAGATATTGAAGTAATAAGGACAATTACTTCTAGTATCATAAGAAGTTTCATGGCTAACTCCAAAAGCACCAAGGACTTCACAAAAATAATAATTCATTTAAAATTATTGTTCAGTCTAAAATTAACTTTAGTAGATTGTCAACGGTCCTAGTTAAATATAGAAAATTATAAATGTTTCCAAATTGTTGAAGCCCATTTTTAAATAGATGGTAAGAATGTCTAAGGAAGCTAATAGAAAGAGGTTTTTTTCAATAATTCACTTTTTTGTTCCACTAATGGAAGAAATAATAAATTTGAACCTATGTTGTATTGAGTATTTACTTTGTTTCAAGAATTGATAGACTTCCTACCATGATGCAGAGAAAAGTTATATTTGTTTCAATTGGCACTTCACACAATGGTGCATTCCAAATATCAACTAGGTGCATCCTAGTTCACCCTAGTCATTTTTCCTAAGAGGCGTTCAATAAGAAAGACTAACATGATACATGGAATAAAAGGCTGTTAAATCCCACACACAATCCAATTTGATGTCTTCTAACCCTTCATGTTCTCCTCTAATAAATTGACCCATGTACTATATCAAATTCTACATGTATTTAGAGCTTATCCCTTTGTTGACAAAATTTATTTAGGACAACAATCTATATCTCCTCATGGCCGTAATTTCTCAAGCCCAAACTTTGGAATCATTTAGATCATGTAAAAACATACTTAAATTGAAAATTTTAGTATTTTTCACCATGTAAATCAAGAGAAATGAAGTTTTTACACTTTCTGGAAACCCTAGTTTCTGAACTGGGTAGTCCTCACCAAAAATTCCATAAATCCAGAAAAACTCAATGAAAGATGATAAAACCAAGTGAAAATGAAACTAGATTCACATATATAAAATTTTCAATAGGTTTCATGTCTTTATTTGATCTTTACAATCCATACCATCTTATGCAACAACATGCAACATCCAGAGAAACCAGTCTTATAGGGCTGTTTGTGGTAAAATGGCCATAACTTTTTCCAAACTCAAAGAAAACCACCAAAAAAATTGCAGATGAAATTTAATTCATTCCTCCATCAACAAAAATCAATTTTAGATCAGTACAATGTCATACAGATCTTTACCACACCAAATAGCAGAAAAAGAACATTAGAAATTACAGAAAACATAATTATTTTGATTGCTTTCACTCCAAAAATCAAGAACCAATCCCCTCTTCGACCATACAAGGATTTTTAAACATGTACAACCATATTACAATGGTTACCAACCATATTTAAAATTATAGACTTAAAAAAACATCATTATGTTCATTTTTGACCAAAATACAAAAAGTTGCTTGACAACATTATGCAACATTGACACTTTTTGCATCTAGACCCTAACTTACACCTAATGATTCAAACCCGACTCCAACACACATGAAATGGTATATGAAGACCTTATTACATGTAAAAAAAATCAAACAAAACAAAATATCAACTTTTGACCCCTTGGAGGCATGAAAGAACTATGGGTGCCCCTGCACCATACTCCTAAGGGAAGAAAAACTCAAGTCCACTTGAGTGTAGGACTGCAATAGGTGTGGCTATCATTTCTTTGGTCTTAAACCAGCTCTTAGGTTCCTTTTTCTCTTTGAATTTTCTGCCGTGTATGGATTTTTCTTTTGTGGTTACACTGATGCAACTTTTAGGTGAACTCACCATTATTATCCCTGTCTTCTTGAAGTTCATCCCCTATCACCATGTGTGATTCATATGTGACTATCTTAATTTGTAAACCTATTTTCTTCATTATTTTTCCATCCTCTTATTTGGGTTCTTGCATTCCTTGATACTCAATGTACTGTACTACCCCCTTTTCTCCTTGACCTTCTCCTCCATGAGGTAAGACAAGTAATCTTATACCCTACTTGAGACCTTTGCTTGCTTCTATAAACTAAATATTAGACTCTTTCCTAATTTAATAAGGTCCAATAACCTCACAATTTTTTTGAATGTAATTAAGTACTTCCTTACTCAAAGGAATTTCTCCTATATTGCCTTCATACTCAAGGGTTTCAACTCCATTGGAATTACACAAATACATACCAAATTTTTTTTTGATGCCTTTGTAAGACCTAATTCATCCATCTTCTTCATTGCCCAAGATTATATCAACTCACAATTTCTTTCATTGTTCCTCGTTTCTTCCTTTTGAAAAACTTTACTGGAATGCACTTCCTCAACCTCTTCAATTGAACATCCTTGGTTTTTATTGGGGATTTCCTTCTTTATCATCATATCATTACCTGCAGAAACATACTCACACAAAGGCTTAGTTTCAAAAACATAAGATTTTCTTCTCTTTAGATGCTTCTAGCACCCTTCCTTTCAACATATCTTGTAACTCATCCATTCTTGTTGCTGTCATATTTTTCCTTCTTCTCCTTTGAATGATCTTTTTAATGGGCCACTTTATACTCTTTCTTATTGGTAAATTCCAACCATTTGCTTGTTCTACCTTCTCAAGACACTTCTGCATTTCAAGATCCATTCTTTCTTGCACTTGTTCCAAGGCTTGTCTCAAGTCTATTATCTCTTGCTAAACATTTATTTGTTTTTCCTTCTCATTTTTCTTCTCCATCTCACTTTTCTCTCTTCTTTTCTCTTGTTTGTTGCTTGGTATCTCCTTACTCTGCAAGTCTCCATGGACTAATATTCTCAATATTTTCATTCTTCTTTCTCAACAAAGTCTCTTTCACCTTGCTTCTTCTCAATGCTTCTTCTTGTCTTCATGATACCTCAACTTAGGACCCTTTCTTTTCCCCTGGCCTAGTCTTTTGGTATCCAAGCTCTTCCTTCAATCTGTAAAAAAAAGACAATACACAAACTCCCAAAACTTCCTTTCCTAGATCTTTGGGCTCTAATACCAATTTGATGCAGAGAAATCTTATATTTTTTGTAATTGGCACTTCACATAATGGTGCATTCCAAATATCAACTAGGTGCATCCTAGTTCACCCTAGTCATTTTGCCTAAGAGGCATTCAATAAGAAAGACTAACTTGATACATGGAATAAATGGTTGTTCAAGCCCACACACAATCCAATTTTATGTCATTTAACCCTTCATTTTCTACTCTAAGAAATTGACCAATGTACTATATCAAATTCTACATGTATTTAGAGTTTATCCCTTTGTTGACAAAATTTATTTAGGACAGAAATCTATATCTCCTAATGACCATCATTTCTCAGGCCCAAACTTTGTAATAATTTAGAGCATGTAAAAAAAGACTTAAATTTAAATTTTCAGAATTTTTCACCATGTAAATCAAGAGAAATGAATTTTTTACACTTTCTCGAAACCCTAGTTTCTGAACTGGGTAGTCTTCACCAAAAATTCCATAAATCCAACAAAACTGAATGAAAAATTATGAAACCAAGTGAAAATGAAACTAGATTCACATATCTAATATTTACAATAGGTCTTGGGTCTTTATTTGATCTATACAATCCATACCATCTTCTGCAACAACCTACAACTTCTAGAGAAAATAGTCTTATAGGGCTTCCTATGGTAAAATGGCCATAAATTTCTCCAAACTCAATGAAAAACCACCAAACCAATTGCATATGAAAGGTAATTAATTAATCCATCAACCAAAATCAATTTTAGACTATTAAAATGTGTACAGATCTGTACCACACCAAATAGCAGAAAAAAATGTTAGAAATTACAGAAAACAAAATTTATTTTATTGTTTTCACTCCAAAAATCAACAACCAACCCCCTCTTCGACCATACAAGGATTTTTAAACATGTACAGCCATATTCCAATGGTTACCATTCATATTTAAAATTATATACTTAACAAAACATCATTATGTTCATTTTTAACAAAAATGCAAAAAGTTGTTTGACAACCTTGTGCAACATTGACACTTTTTGCATCTAGACCTTAACTTACACCTAATGACTCAAACCAGACTCCAACACACATGAAATGGTATAGGAAGACCTTATTACATGAAAAAAACTCAAACAAAACAAAAATATCAAATTTTGACCCTTTGGAGGCATGAAAGAACTGTGGGTGCCCCTGCACCATACCAAGCCTTACATATATATTCTATGGGAACTGATGCTTTAATTTGGAAAGAAAGGAGCAAGAGGGATATTGTCCAACCACTTCACTAGATGCCATTTTAATTCGATATAATCAAGGCATATTTGAAGTTACATAAAAAAAAATCATGGTTCTTCTACAAAAGTTGATCTAGTTATCTATTTAGTAACTAAATATATCCCTCATGTCTTAGGATCTATAATTCCTAATCTTCCTTTCTTGATTTAATATAGTGCAACCAAGATGTAGTTTTAAAACTATATTTTACCATATCACTTGGTCCAAAGAAATTTTTGAATGATTTTATTCAAATCTTCATAACCATTAATTGATGGATTCCAAAATGAATAGTAATGCAAATGTGTTGTGAGAAGAATTTTGTTTGCAATTTAGATTTTTATTATAAGGAAAAGTACTTATCAACCTAAATAAAAATTTATTTAAGATACGTGAAGAACCAATTCTATATTTAAAAAATTAGAACTCCTAGACCAAACGGAATTCCAAAATATTTGGTTATCTATCCATTTTTAATTAATTTATAATATTTAGGAATCTAAGAGGGGTTTGAGTTAGATTGCACCATAAAAAGATAGTTTTATGGTGGGCCAATTTATGTTAAGAAAAGGTGTGTGGTGTACCTAGGGTATGTAGGGATGTGTGCATCACATGGGTGAGATATTATTAATGTCACTTTATGTATTGTATATAACATTGGGATTAATATTTAATGTGTGTTTACACATTAGAACAATATTTAATCTTGGAAAATCTTAGTACCAAAAATTAAATGTGAAGAGAAATAGTTTTGTAAGCTCACGGTATTAGTAAAATGGTTTATGTAATACCACTTGGTGGTTTTTTGTAAGATTGTGTCTATAAAAGAAAGCACATGTGTAGTTTCCTATTTTGGCTAAGGGGCTTGAGTGTAAGCATCTATTGTAGGTTGCATATGTGAAGATTTGAAGCATGGCATGGGATGTGTGGTTACATGTTTGTTCACATAGAGTTCTTGTAAAGATTTTTATGTTTCAAGACATTCATGGAGACCCTATAGTTGTATTATAATGAGTTTATTGTTGAATAATACATGAGTGATGGATAATTTTGGGTAACTATACCATAGTGGATGCCATTGAACATAGGTTTATTGGATTATCCAAGTTCCTTATGAGGTTAACAATGATTCAATAAATTTACATGTGACAACCTTGCTAAAACTCCCAAAGGACCTAAAATCTGAAAATAATCACAACATACCAAGAACACATGGAAAACTTAGACAAGAAAAAAATAAAACACATAGAAAAGAGTAGGGAGAATCTAAATTAAAAATGGGGTATACCCAAACCTTAACTAGAGGAACATAGCACATCAACTCCGCAAAGTTCAAGGATGTTACAAGTAGGCTCATCAACAACTAATTCAATCCAATCCAAAGAGCGAGAATATTAGAAAGGAAAAGGGTGAGTAAAAGGGAAACTACCCACCACACCAGCACATAGTGAAGCATTGCTTGAGAAATTAACTAAAGAACCCATACAAATGAGTCTGAAAAGGAGAGTAAAGAGGGAAAAAAAACAAGTAGAAAAGAGTTCCTCTATAAAAGAGGAGAAAGAAGAACAAATCATAAGGAAAACTAGATGAGAAATAACTTGAGGCTATAATGGATATCAATATACCTTACAACAACTTGTTTTCACAAAGGGATGATACATATAACAACCCAAATGTATATAGATATGGGAGCTACAGAAGATAAACAATTATAGAAGAAATAATCAATATGTGGTAGCTTCAACAATCAAATTGGAAGACATGAAAATTACATTTTTGTAGGAGATAACCTTGGTCCTAAAAAAAAAGAGGGAAACCAAAAAAACATGAAGAAAAATTAAGGGAACAAGAATTAGTAGAGATAACTCCCTTAGCCACTCAAAATAAAATAAGAATATAGTAGAGATATGTGCTAAGGAATTATTCTCAAAGTAGTGCATAGACAAGTTGATGCAAAATCCTCAAACTACCCATCAAATTAAATAGGAAACATTGGTAACTACTAAAAATGTATTTACGATAGCACATGAAGAAGACAAGGAGGTTAAATTAACCCAACAAGACACTATAAAATTAGTAGGTGATGACCTACCACATACATCTCCATCATCACTATACATGACATCTTCCTCCACCACATCAACCATGAAATCCATCAAGGAATTTATCTAGCAAGAAAATAAAAGAAAACATAGTACTACACTACAACAACTTCAAATACCATTGGTTGGATCTCAACTGGACATTTCTAAAATATCACCACTTCATAAATTCCAACTTTCTTATTTTCCATCAAACTTCTCAAGAAGATATCTCAAGAAGCATGTAGACAACATAGATAAACTAGAGGGAGTTATAAGTGATCTATAGAGAAAATTACCACATATATAGAGAGACACCACAACCTCTAGGACAAAAAATAAAGAAATTTACCAATGATATTCTTACATATATGGGTAATCAAGCTACCACTTTTTGAAATAATATTGTATTAGAACTAAAAAAATAAGGATGAAAAAGGAGTGAAATAAATGTGCAATGTCCCAATAAAAATTAGAATCATACATATGCACATTGCAAAATATTGCTAGTGATATCAACACTCTCTACTAATTTTGCTTATAGTGGTCAAATTTAAAAAAAAACCTAAAAGGGTAGATAAATCATATTGAGCAATAAATTCTCCAATTATCAATAACATATAATGCTATGCAACACATGGATGAAATAGTTAGAGCATAGATGGAAGAAATATACACGCAATTGTAACAACTATAGGATCACAAAGAGGTGATCAAAGGACAAATCAAATAGTTAAGAGGGGATATTAGTCTATGACTAGCCTCTGTCAAAGGCCCCCTCCATGATGCACACCATATAATTCAAGAAATTAAAATCCCATCAATAGTAATAGAAGTAGAGCACACCCTATCACAAGTTAATGTACAAGTGCAAATCCACCCAAAATCCAAGGCACAATGGGTCAATAAATCTCTTTGACTCAAAGAGATATATCAGAACATATTACTTATAAATTGGATGATCTTTGCATGTCTTTAGGACAAGACACAATTTTGAAAGGGGTGATGACGTTATTGTTGATAACATCAAAAATATTGAGAGGGAGGTGAATTAGTATTCTTCAAAATTCAAAGCCAATTAACTAATGGTGAAGTTATATCTTTTAAAAATTCATCCACTTAATGAAAACAAGAGAGAAGAAAAGCAACCATACAAGAACAAAAATGATGCCATATGTACAAGGAAAACCCCATATGGGAAAAACCATGGTGAGAAATGTTGCTAGGAGCTACTAGCCTAATCTAGCCTCACAAGTAAAAATAGTTTACAATTTGAATTTGGGCTACAACCCAAAGAAGAAACTACTCCTTGAATTTTTTTAGGGGTTGAAACCAAAGGAATCTATTAGTCCCTAATTGAAAGAAAGAACAACTAAAATATGATTGGTTTATGGCTTCAACCACTGATAGTAATCAATTCTCCTCATTAGGTCTATAGCGGATCTTTTCATATTCTAGTTATGAACTCATACATCTTTGCACACTTATATCAACATCTTCACATATTTGATCTTCTATATATATCATCTGTGTGATTTGCAATCATGAATTCAATGAACCATAAATAAGGAATATCAAACTTGTAACATGTCGGCATGCATATTCATTGATGATATATAAAAATGATAAGACATTATTTAAAATTATTCCAAATGAGTCAGCATGATTCATACAACATTTAAAAAAAGCCTTGAACTCTACTCATGCTTGAATTAGTGATTCACATCAATAATATACCTTAGTCAGTCTCAACAACATAACTTTACAAACTAGCTTGAAACAATTGTATAGTAATAGAAACAAGAAAGATCTAAATGTGCTTCAAATTTGAGATACTTTGAGACATGTAGACTATTCACACAAAATAATACAACTGATATGTACAATATTCTTCTAGTGCAAATACTCAAACATATGCTATATAGAAGAATTAGCCATTCGAAACAAAATTGTGATAGTTTATCACTTGAAAATTGCACTTACGAACCACTAGATCACTTGAAACTTGAATACGACATGTACTAAACATCACTTAACATGTCCACAAAACAACATGAAAAAATATTCACATCCAGAGGAATGCAGAGCATTCCATCAAGCCTTCATAAGCACTTTACTCTAGCAAAGCATAGACCAGAACTATGTCACTTCTATCTTTCATTGCTAAAAGTGTAATGAATTGGAATCTTGGATATAACACCTTCACATCTCAATCAACTAATATTTTGAACCCAAAGACTAAATCTTTCTCTACAAAAGGATGTAAACCAAAACACTGTGTCATTGCCTTAGGATATGTATTGTGAACACACTAGACACATCTCCTGCAACTTTCCTATAAGTATGGTACACCAAACTAGAAATATATCATTGTAGACATATTTTAAACATATTATAGGACATGTGTACCCACCTTTGCATCACACATAGACATGGGGAAGATCACCACTCTTCCATATACTATAATGTTGACTTGCACTAACTAATATATCTACACATTAACTATCTCTAGAGAATATACAATCTTCAACACACATTTGACATCAATGACAACCAATCTTATCAAGATGCAAAAAACTCCCCCTTTTTTCATTGATGGAAAAACCAAAAAATGATGTGCATAAATACTCCCCCTTAGGTGCAAATGTATCTCTCCCCCTTTGACATTAAGGGAAAATGGAAACAAAATTTTCTCTATACAAAAAAGTCTTATAAACTCTACAAGTTCCCCTTAATGTATACAACTTTTACTCCCCATGGGATGTAAAAAAAAATTCATATTTACTCTACATATGTACATAACATAAAAAGAAATATATCTTACAACAAAAAAAATACACAACTCACTTTGATGGCATAATATTCTTGTAAATATTATTGAGTTGAACAAGAATGCTATACCATTGCTTATTTGTAGCATTTAGGGTCTAGACTTGAAAATTCATTAGCAAATATGTATCTTTTGCTTCCTCCATAGAGGATGGTGCCTAGCATTTCTTAAATACCCCATTTTCTTCTGTCAGGAGTCTGATGAGTGATGCCAACTCCAGGCTCACTACTTCTCTCAATTGTTTCACTTGAATTTTGAACTACTCCCTTTGATATTTAAATTGTTGTACATGGAAGTGGAGACTCTCTACTTGTTCCCTAATGGCACCATCATTATCCTATATTGGATCATATGCTGCACCCACATTAGTGATCTACATTTTAATTGCACTTATTTGATCCTTAATGCTCTTTTTTCTTGTTGGCCATGTCAAACAAAAATCATATAAAACTTTGGCATCCTCGAAGCACTTATGGATGTCTTTGACACATGATCGTATATTTTCCAAAGTGCTATCACATTTCTCAAATGCATCATTTATTCTCTTCTCATTAAAAATTTTCTTCGCCTTCTTCTCTAGATGAGATGAATAAGTCTCAAAAGACTCCATTATTTTTTTCATCTATTGTTTTGGGGATAGGGATACATCTTGTTTTACTTCTGATAGCTTATCTTCCAACACTCCAACACTACAACACTCTCCACTTATTTTTGTAGCAATTATTGTCTTGTTGTGGAGTGGAATATATCACCAATCTTCAACTTGTGTAGGGGAAGCATGCCAAACAAGTTTAATTGTCCATCAAAATTATGAACATGTAGTAACTACAAAGTCACTATTGATTGGATATGCATTTCTTGAGTCAAAAATTCCTTTATTGAATCCATCAAAGAGGAATATGTCTTCTATAGACTCACTTATTTAGCATCCTTCTCCTTCTCTTTATCCTTATCCTTTCCCATCTCCAGACTAGATATATCTTGCTCTTCATGTATATTGGAGAAACCTTTCTTGTTGTGTGGAGGTTCCTTGTACTTCTTGCTGACCAGATACATCTTGCTCATTTGTATTTCCAAGAGGGGGATCATTATTAGTTTCATGTTCTTCCTTAGGCTCTTGTGTATCCACATAAACTTCACTTTGTAATCCAAAAATGATCTCCGTTGTGATTTCTTCATCCTCTGACTGAATCTTCATTTTGATATCCTCATCCATGCTCATCAAAAGATCGATTCTTCTCTTGGTGTGGAGAACCTTTTCATGTTCTTGGACAATCTTTTATTTTCCTTCCTGGGAGACAAAAATCCTAGCTTTTTGAGTTTCATTCTACCTCAACTCATTATCAAATTTTTGTTGCATCTTCTCTTCTTTGTCTCAAAGCCTTAACTAGGATTTCTAGAGCTTTATCAATAATGTCACTAAAAGAAATATTTTTCTTGAGAATATATTCAATGAATTTTCTTTCAATTGTCTCCTCATCTTTCAGAGGAACATCAAGATGCAACTCCATTCTATCATTCACAAAACTATATTTAACAATCTCATCCAGAATAGCACTAAAAATAAGAGGATCATGTGTTACCAAAGGATTTTTCTCAATTCCATCCTTAGCTATTTTATTCCCTTTCTTTTAATACAAGGAGATTCTTTCATCTCCAACTTCTTCTTTTCCTTATGTTTAGGCCTTGCATGCACAACTCCTACAAATTTCATCTATGGTGGAGTTATAAATGCATCTTTTATTCTTCCACCAATTGATTGTGTTGATCCAGAGGGATGTGAAGCAGATGCAACAAAAACAACATATGATATTTATGATCTCCTTGGCAACCAAACCGAAGGAAATAGGGTTCCACCTTTAAGGAGATAGAACTAGGGGGTTAGGACCTATTTCACTCTTAGTTCATTAGGAAACAAAGATCCCTCAACTAAGTAACTCAATTGAGGGAAGGATATATATATATATGAGGGTTTCATTAGGTTTGATTAAAAGGGGGGGTTCACCACTAATTAAATGCTTAGAAAGAAAGAAATGAAAGTAATATGCAAATCTAACTATATGACCTAGAAAATGAAATTTAAAATCAGAATGAGAAACTGGCAATAAACAAAGAAGTACCTAGGAGGCTGGAGATGACTAAACAAGATCTAAGAAAATTGAATTTTCCTATTTTTGATGTGTATAGGGACTCATACACCAGTCTAGGAGATTTATTCCTATTTTAGGGTTTCTGGTTCAATTTGTAATATGCCACTAGCAAACCAAGATCTACAGAAAATTGCTGAAAATAGGTATATGAGGATTCATATGCCTAAGGTGGTGATTTAGTCCTAGTATTGGGGTTTGGCTGAGACTTTAGTATCCTCTAGTGATCTTTTGTAGCTTCTCTCTTGTCTGATCTCTGAGTCTGAAAGTTTAAATTCTACCTTGTAGGTAACTTTCAGTGAAGATGACAACTTCTTGACAACTTTGACACCTTTTTTCAATTTGCAACTTTGTCTTCGAAGGATCTTCAATCTCTAAAACACCTAGATCTGCAATTACACATGAAGAGAAAAAATGTTGTTGTGTTAGTTGATAGGGGTTTGCCTTGGTCAAACCCTGTTTTGGTAATCAAACCTTGAAATAAAATGAAAAAGAATGAAGGAATGATGAATGAAAAACATGCAATGTTGCAACTCACCAAACCCTTGAGATAAAGGTTGAAATATTATGTGAAATTCCTCCAATGGATGTGGAACTTGACTCTTGATTGAATTCTTGAAACTTGATCTTGAATGCTTGATCGAATCATGAAAACCTACATCACAAATGTTAGCTCAAAAACACACATGATGCATGAATCCTTGAATTGATGCTCCAAAATTCTTGATAATCAGCTCTTGAATGATCTTGATCTCATAAAATTTCTAGGATAATTTCTCATAAAAGTTGCTAGGAGAAAATATGTAAAATAACCTTTGTATTTATACTTGTTTATGCCAAATTTCCTAAAATTACAACACTATAAGCCAACATCAGATCTAGGAGAATAAAATCCTACCAAGAATTCAATTCAAAATAGGTCCAAGCTAAAGTGGGACTCATATGCTAGTTGGGGCATATGATTCCTAGTAGCCTAAGCTTGGGACATGAATTTTGTGAAATATTAAGTTCTATACAATATTTAGGATCAGGCCCCGAAACCTAGGTGGGACCCATATGCCCAAGGTGGCGTATGAGTCCCAAATCACTAGATCTAGAGCACACAACCCAAAAACATGAATTATGATTGGTCATTTGTTAAGTGTCAAGACTATCCTTTGAGAAATGCATTAAATAAGGCATAAAGAAGCCCAGTTTTAGTTGGGAGGGCCCAAAAGAGTGTGAAAGTGTAAAGGGATACATTTTTCTACACTAAATTTAGTCCCCACTTTAGTGAGAGGAGGAACTTGCTTCAAACTTGTAGTAAAGTAGACAAATACACATCAAGATGGGTCCAAGTGTACCAATGCTAGTAAGATAGGATGACAATGATCAAGAGGGATGATCGCGCACCTAGGATCAAGATCCTATGGCAAACCAACATAGGCACAAAGGAACACACATATAAATAATGTATCAAGCAACAACAAGATATGAGCATACACTGCTAAAGACATAAAGAAAGAAAAAAAAGAGGGTGGATCAAGCCTTGATCATTTGTCCAACATGATGTGGATCAGATCTAAGTTGTTTTTCCAAAAAAAAATTTAGAAGTGGAACACAATGTCCAAAATGGAAACCAAATGCACGCTCAAAAGGGTTAGTGGAACCTCAGTCCATCCACTAGGTGAGCCCCTAGAGACATATATGTACGTGGCCAGTATGTGCCCACACAAACAAGCAAGTGGCTTTGAGAAAGTCATGCCTATGGTTAGCTTCCCATATGCTAAACATACCAAAGCTATACTTCCTGATAACTTTGATAAGGAACCACACAACACAAATGACAAGATTCATGAGGCAAGAAAAACTTTGTATGCTAACACCCATGAACAAACATGATGGCTCCATAGGCAAGCAAAGTGTGTTATGCACTTGGTGGCCATATAATAGTTATTGTAAATGAAAAATAGTGTAAGTTACATTTAAAAGAGTTTTTCTTAGTTCATGTAAGGTCTTAACCTAGGGAAAATTGTGCCTAATGTCTCCAAGAGAGGACCAATTGAAGAATAGAATATTCACAACTTAGGGGATGTGGTGTGTCACATCAATCCACTAAGAGGAATATAATATCCTAAGAGAGATCACACTCTTGAAGGATATTACACTCGATGTCACTAGCAAGAGAAAGACACATCACATGAAGTACAAAGACTACACAATGAAGCATGAGTTATAAAAGAATAATACCAATGTATGCCACTAGTTTAGAGAAATTTCTAAACACCATGTTGTGAGCAATTACTTTAAAGTAGAAAATTATAAATGCTAACAATAAAGAGGACATGAGATCTTATTTAAAAATCCCTATGTCACACATATGTTTCCAAATGAAGCTACATCATGAAAATGGGTTGCCCCCAAAATGAAATACCAAAATCACACAAGGGATCCACAAATTTAGGGTCACTCTATATTTGCTATAATATTTTTTATAGAGAGCTCAAAACTATCCTCATTCCCCAAATACTCATGGAACGGGAAGAATGACACAAAGAGAGCGAAAAAAAATAAAATATTTTGGGTCAACATGGAAGAGACCTAAATGTCTCAATGCCTTGTGTCATCCTCAAAAGGAAAACACAAGACAAAGAAAAGATAAATGAAAAATATTTTGGGTCAACATGGAAGAGACATAAATGTATCGATGCCTTGTGTCATCCCAGAAAGGAAAACACAAGACAAAGAAAAGATAAAAGGTAATGACATATAGAAGAATGTAGATAAAAATAGAGGAATGCCACAAAGAAAGAGATACATTGAACAAAACAGTATGGGGGGTCACATTATGCACATCTAAGCACACATAACATGAAAAATAAATAAATACAAGACTCTTAAGGCACATGCGAGTCAACCTATAGTAGGTCGTTTGCATCCAGATCTTGTTCATCATATATAGAAGGAAAACAACTAGCCAAAGGGACAACAACAAGTGTAGTACTAGGGTCATCACCAAGTTCAACACTCTTCTTAGGAGAATTTTCATCTAAGATCATAGAAGAGGAAAATAATGAATTCAATTCATTATGCACTTCTTCATCAATTTTAACAATCTCATCATCATTGTCTAGGTTAATCACAATAGGAGGTCAAATGATAATGTATAAAGAGGGTGATAGTCCCTATTGTGGAAGTGATATAAGATATTTTTGTTGCGATGAAGAGTGAGACTCATCTTTTATTACTTCAATTAGGTTTGGATGTTGATTTTCTTTGTTTTTTTTCTTCATTTAACCTTTGAGAAATAGCACGTAATCTAGGCCTATGCTCTGTAGCATTTCTATTTATTTTAGTATGATTTTCAAGTTGTGTTTGTGTAGGAGAGGATTTATCAACCATAGGTTTCTTTTATTCAGAAGGAACCATGGGAGGTTGTTCAACCACTTTCTCATTAGCTTTGTAAACTTTTTTTTATCTTAGGAGGCATGACAAAATTGTTTTGGTTGTCTCTTTGTTGTTTGTAGGAGATAGGAAAAGGGTCTGCCTTAGGTTGGTCTTGGTTACTTGGAAGGTCTTTTGGCTCAATCATAGCTTCATCAAGGATAGGAGGCTCAATCATGGGTTGAGGCATGTTTCAAACAGATAGTTTTGCTATGCGTTTCCCCTTAAAATTCTACTAGGATTTAAAAAAGAAGTCCTCATGAGGTTTAAAAGGTTTGATAGGCTTGGCCCAAAAGAAATCCAATGAGAAATTCCCATGGGAAGACATAGGATTAAAGCCACTATGGTGCATAGTTAAGATCTCATTGTCAAAGGGAAACTTTAAACATTTATACACAACCGACGGGATGAATTTCATGGAGTGTAGCCATAGATAACCAAGCTTCACATGGAATTGATCTGATGTCAAGATGATGGAGAATGAGACATCTAATTGTTTTGGTCCTACTTTTAAGGGAAGGATGATTGAGCCAATCGTAGGGCACACAAAACCATTATGTGTTTTTATCCATGCTTTTAGTTTGTTATATTTTTTGTGATAAATTTCATGCACAAGTAAGAATTCCTTAGTGATTACATTCTCTCGATAGCAGAGATCAATTAATATCCCATTAGAGGGCTTATCATTGATTCTATTGGCTATGTAAAGAGGACCATTAGGTGCCCTTTTGATTATATCTTTAGATGAGAAAGAAATGTCAAGAGGCATTTTAGTTTGAGCCTTATGAGGTTGAATTTCGATAAATCCAACCATATTATCCATAGGATTTTCTTCATTAGTATCCATGTTGTCATCATTAGTGTCAAAATTCATCACATCATTCTTCTTAGTTTCACTAGCTTTGACAAATAAAATATTATGATCTAGCATGGGGTTGGTAAAGATTTACAAGTTTTGATTGGGAGGGGAAACAAACTTATTTCCTTGATCATTAACACCTCCAATTTGAATATGCCTAGAATCAATGAGGTCTTGCACTATGTGTTTAAGACACAATGTTTTGTATCATGTCCATTTTGTCGGTGGAAATGACAATAGGAATTTGACATAAAGTTCAGAGGTAAAGGATTATTAGGATTGGGAGTTTTAATGGGAGGTAGGGAAATCAAGTTCTTTTCTAGAAGTATTAACATGGTGTTATGGAGGGTATTGGGTAAGGGAGTAAATTGTCTAACCAGATCCCCAAATGTAAAAGGATTTTTCTTCTTTATAGAAACCACTCAAGGGTATCAACATGTTGGGTTGGTTGTGGTGGATTTAGTTGAAGGAAGCCTTTATTTTTTTTCCTAAAATATTCGTAATTATTTTGATTTATGGATTCAAACTTTTCAGGAAGGCTAGAGGTGGGTTTTGTTTCGGAACTACTAATCGGGTTTTGATAATCACGAAGGGTAGTACACAAGTGTACGAAGGAAGGAAACTTCATCATGCCAAGCTTATATTGTATCTTAGTTTGTAAGTTTTCAATGAACATCTATTGAAGGTATGGATTGGGAATCTTTATGTTGATTTTAGGAAAAGCATCAAAATAGCTAATGTCATATTAGGAGTCATGTGCACTTGGAAATGGTTAATAAAGGCCTCAACAAGCTCATTGAATGAATGAATTGAGCTATTTGGTAGTGAGGAAAACCATTCTAAAGTGGTATCTTTCAAGGACCTAGGGAAAAGCTTAGCCAAGAGCTTATCCTCAAGGACGAAGTCACTACATAAGGTGGTGTAAGTAGAAACAAGGTTAGAAGGATCTTCTTTCCCTCCATATTTATCAAACCTAGGAATATCTATACCTTGTGGTATTAGTTTTCTTAATATCTCCAAGGATATTGGATTACTTTTGACATAGTATGATGGTTGGCCATTTTGATTTTGGTTTATGGTGGAAATTTTCTTTTGAAGGTATGAAATTTTTTGCAAGAGTTGGTTAAGGATGGTGTCATTGGTTGTATTTTGAGATGAAGGTGAATATGGTGGAGGTTTATATGTGTTTGAGGGGGAAGTGAATTTAATACTTATGGGAAGTAAAGTGGTAGGAGATATAACATGAGATACCAAAAAGGTACAAGGATTGCTAGTAGAAATACCCAAGGTAGGAATGTCATGACTGGTAGGTTGCATTGTTGTGGTAACTTGAGGGTTGGTATAGGTGGAAATAGAGGTAATGGTTGTAGGAGGAGGAATTTGAGTTCCTCCTTGACTTTGAGTATTGTTCGAAGTTTGAGCACAACTAGTGGTTGAGGTAAGATGTTTTGCAAACAATTGAGATAAGCTACACACAAGTTCCATTCCTTGTTCACTTTCAGTCATGTGGTGTATGTTATTTATGGTGGGAATAGTAGTGATGGAAATGTTTTTAGTACTCATGATGTTGTAGGTTTGCTAATTCTTCATGGATTTGGATTATGTTTTTTTGAGGGACACTAGCAACCATTGTTTCAACACTTGTCATACTACTTGAAGGTAAATAGTTGTTAAGGGTATGGTCCATACCTAGTGAACTAGTGTCAACAATATGAGTGAAAGAGCTAGATAACCCAAGATCCATGACGAGTGTGTTATCACGGGATGATGTGAGTCTCAAACTATGTCTCACTATAGTATTATAAATAAGACACCAAGTTATAAAGCTCATACAAAGGAAAATCAATGAATGCAAGATAAATGATATGCTTTAAGTCCAATTTTTATGTTTACAAATGCACTTGAAATGAAACCAAATTAAGCTAGGTCTAATGCAATAAATGAAACATAAACTCAGTAATCTGAAACAAAGATCTAACAGCAATAAACAAAAGCATAGAAATGATGTTTTTAATGTTGTAAAATGCAAGTTTAGGTCTGATATAGGACTAAATCACCCAAAGGGGAAAATGAGTCCCAGTTAGGGTTTTTAGAAGGTTCAAACAATGAATAACAGTCAACACAAAATTCCTAGAAATTAGGTAAAATGGCTTGTATTAGGACTAAATTGCCTAGGTGGGTGAATGAGTCCTAGATTAGGGTTTTGACACTAAATTCAAAAAAAATTAAGTGAATGTTAAGGTTTCTAGCTTGTATGTTCAAATGACTATTTGCAATGATATATTTTAAATTAAATTTAATGATGCAAGATACAAAAATGCAACTTATATGCACTTTTCCACTAATGTAAGATTTAGGATCCCTAAATGCAATTTAACTAATGCAAAGTTAACCTATATCTAGGACTATGATGTTCTCCAAATCAGAAATGCAAGTGTTCACATCGGGTTCACCAAAATGAACCAAAGGAAATAGGGTTCCACCTTTTAGGAGATGGAACTAGGGGGTTAGAACCTATTTCACACTTAGTTCATTAGGAAACCAAGATACCTCAACTAAGTAACTCAATTGAGGGAATGATATATATATGAGGGTTTCCTTAGGTGTGATTGAAAGGGGGGGTTCACCACTAAGAAAATGCTTAGAAATAAATAAATGAATGTAATATGAAAATATAACTATATGACCTAGAAAATGACACTTAAAATCAGAATGAGAAATTGACGATAAATAAAGAAGTAATTGGGAGGTTGGAGATGACTAAAAAAGATCTGAAAAACCTAAATTTTTCTATTGCTAATATGTATAGGACTCATATGCCAGTCTGGGTGATTTAGTCCCAGTTTAGGGTTTTGGGCTGAATTTGGAATCTACCATTGGCAAACTAGGATCTATAGAAAACTACTGAAAAATAGGTATACTGGGACTCATATGCCCAAGGTGGAAATTTAGTTCCATTATTAGGGTTTGGTTGAGACTTCAGTATCCTCTAGTGATTTTTTGTAGCTTCTCTTGTGTCTGATCTCTAAGTCTAAAAGTTTGAATTCTAGCCTATAGGTGAGTTTCCATGAAGATGACAACTTCTTGACAACATTGAAAAATTTCTTCAATATTGCAAATTTATCTTCAAAGGATCTTCGATATCTCAAACATGTGGATCTACAATCACACATGAAGAGAAAAAAATGTTTTTTCACTAGTGGATAGGGGTTTTCCTTGGTCAAACCCTATTTTAGTAATCAAACCTTGAAATGAAATGAAATAGAATGAAGGAATGATGAATGAACAATATGTAATGTTGCAAATCACCAAACCCTTAATATAAAGGCTACAAAACTGTGTGAAATGGCTCCAATGGATGTGGACCTTGACTCTTGATTTAATGCTTGAAACTTGATCTCGAATGCTTGCTTGAATCATGAAAACCTACATCACAAATGTTAGCTCAAAAACATACATGATGCATGATGACTTTGAAATCATGCTCCAAAATGCTTGATATTCAACTCTTGAATGCTCTTGATCTCATAAAATTTCTAGTATACTTTCTCATAAAAGTTTGTAGGAGGAAATATATGAAACAACCTTGTATTTATACTTGTTTATGCCAAATTTCCCAAAATTACAACACTACAAGATGACATCAGATCTAGGAGAATAAAATCCCACCAAGAATTGAATTCAAAATTGGTCCAAGCTAAAGCAAGAATTATACACTAGTTGGGGCATATGAGTCCCAGTAGCCTAAGCTTGGGACATAAATTTTGAGAAATGTTAAATTCTATGCAATATTCAGGATCAGGCCTCGAAACCTAGGTGGGACCCATACACCCAAGGTGGTGTATGAGTCCCAGATCACTAGATCTATAAAAAAAAATCCAAAAATATGAATTATGATTGGTCATTTGTTAAGTGTTGGGATTATCCTCAGAGAAATGCATTAAATAAGGCCCGTGGATGTAAAATAGGACCAAATAAGGCATAAAGAAGCCTAGTTTTAGCTGGAAGGGCCCAAACAAGCATGAAAATGTAAAGGGATACATTTTCCTACACTACAACAACTTCTCTACAATATTGTTTTCAAGATCAAAGGGGATATTCACTAGAGTTTCACCAAAGGATGGTGGCACCATTTTAGAGTACCACAAAATGTCCCATTTCTTAAAAAATTTATCTACTCTCTTCTCACTTGTTTCCTCAGTTTTATTTTGGATCATATTATCCATGATTTCTTTGTATGTTCCAAATCATTCTTCTTTGGGATCCCTTATCTTTGATAGTAGAATATCTATATAACCTTGTAAAAAATTCATGTTCAACCTCATTAGACAACTTGGTAATCCATGAGTTCCGAGGCTCCACAAATTCCATATAGAAATGATCATTATCCACCATGAAAGTCACCTCATTCTCATATTTTTGGACCAAACTAGATAGTATCCTTTGTCTACTTTGCATCTCTGATTGCAGATTTTGAAATAAACCCCAATAAAAGGTGGTGTATTCTTGTTTAATCTGAAAACCACCCATATGCTTCTTGATTTGTGTTGCTAATAGAGAAAACTTATCCCAAATGTTTCCCTTAAATATAGGAAATTCATTCAGAAAGAAGAATGTAAGGCATATGATCAAGGAACCAAACCTAAAGTTGTAACCAATTTCCTTTGTTATTTTTAATTCTCAATTATCTACTCTCTCAACAACTTATATAGTTCAAAACTAATACCTTCCTTCACAATTTGATGAGTAGTATGGATTGTGGTGGCGATTGTAGACCCTTCTTTGTTTGTGAAATAAATATTTTATGCAATCCCCATAGATGCATACCAAACACCAAGGTAAGTGATGTCCTTCACTGTTAGGATTCTCTTATCAAACTTAGCTTTTGTAAGTTCCATAACCCTTTTATTCTTTATTGACTTTAATACCAAGACTTGTCCAGTGGAATAGAGACCAATAACTACCCTAATAGATTCTTTGGTAATCATATAGGGTTTGTCTATCCAAATGAATTATTCATGGATGCAACTCAAAATGATTCTTACCCATTCCTTGAATTTGTAGAAGTCTAGAAAATTGTTCCAAATATCCAACCCTTTTGTAGAAAAATTTGCATACTCCAGATTGTAGACATCATTCTCATTCAAGAGCTCATGTCAGACCACTTCAAAGGATGAAGTATGATCAATTTCACTTAGTTGGACATGAATGTAAATTATTACATCTTCATAGTATACAACATCTACTGGACCCTTTGAAAATGCATCGTGTATTTTTCCACTTCCATCACCTTAAAAGGAAACTTCTTGTATTTAGGCTTTGGTTTCTCCACTACATCAAATACTTGAGGTTTCACCATTGCAATTCCTTAAAAAATATTCAAACACCAAAGCTAGGGTTTTACATAGATAGCTTGAAAACCTTAACACTCTTCTATGCTCTAAACACAAATTCTCTTGAATGAAAATGAGATCAAATGATCCAAATAATAGATAAAAATCCTTTTACTTTCCCTAAATTTCTATCATAAATGCATTTATAATTGTTAGGTGAATCTTCCACTAGAATTCCCTATGTCATCATAGGGATACAAAGATGCTCAACACATCTTCTTACTTTTGAACCTTCATCAAAAGATTCAATATTGTTTAATAAATTTTCCCACCCGAGGAATTGATCCAATTATTCTTCTATGTTGAAATGTTCAACATCTTTTCAATTTCAAGGGGCTAAAATATTTGCAAATGATAGCTCCCCTGAGATAATCTTCTATCTTAGCTACTTATAGGATCTTGTGCAGAATGTACAAGCATAGTATCATCCTTCTTCATAATTTCTTGACCCTTCTTTTCTTTCCAAACCTTTTCATTGCCCTTATTTTTCTCAACTAGGGTTTCACCCTTTTTTTGGTTTCAAACAAGTGGCTGCACAAAACCACTCTTGATTTTTTTTTCTATATGCCCAACCTTATTGCATTTATAGCACACAATTATGTTGTGATCCAAAACAAAATTATTCCTCTTAACCTTAGTTTTGCACTTTGCAACCTTATGATGAAAAATGTTGCAAGCATAAAAATTCCCATGAAATGAAACAACATCATATATTTGAGGTACAAATGGTCTATTACCCATGTAATAATTACTTATTTTCCTAGATCTACAATCAACAACCTTATGCCCAATTTTATTGCAAGAATAATAATAACCTTGAAATGATTGATTGAACCTAGTAAGTGCATGTTGTGTAGCAGGTGGAGGACCTTTGAATCTTGTTTCTCTCTAGAATAGAATAAATCCACCTTCTTTCATTCTATCTCAATGTGTCTTTGCATCTCTGGAGGAAGTCTTCTTAGATTCTTCAGTGCAACCTTTCTCTTCCTTTATTTCAGACTTTCCTTCTACTTCGAAATTCTCATATAGATTTGCAAATGCACTTATTGTAGGACTTTTACCCTTTTCAAAGTCTAGACTATATTTTTATTATGGACTTTGAGAGTTGATCAATTCATCAAGAGCTTTAGAACCTTCTTTTAGCTTGAAACCTTTGATAATTTGTTATTTTTATTTTTCAATTTATTTTCTTAGGGAAACAATTTCTTCTTCAAAATTTGAAAATTCAATAGTCTAGTCAATGAGCTTGATATTCATACACTCTTCAATTCTTTTCCCTTCTTCAACTTGAACTTTCAGCTTTCTAATTTTCTTCACTGCATTTTCAAGCTGAAACTAGACCTCTTTATTATTTTCTCTTTCTTCATCCTCTTTTTGGAGTATCACCTCCTTTTCTTGAGAGAACTTCTTGGACACTACTTTATTCTTCATATGTTCTATATATAGGATCTACCTCAGTTATTAAGCAATACAAAGGAACCTTTCTTTGATACCAACTGTTGAACACAACAATATATATATATTTGATAAAAGGCACTTGGCCTATATATATGTATATAAAATAATATTTTTACATAGAGTTTATATCAGATCAAGGAAAAAACTATATCAACTCTCAATCTGCCCTTGAGGTAGCACTTTTAATTACAATGCAGATGTGAATACAAAATTTAATCATCATGTGCCAATATTCGACAAATTCAAGCAAAATTAGAGTTTGTAGATAGCTTCTAGATAAACATCTTCACCACTTCATCATTGCCACAAAACAAAACTGCATACAAAATAGCCAAAAAAAATTCTTGCTGACAACCGATATGCTACTCCTCCATACAATCCACTTGAACTGAATTCTCATATTGAGCCTTAGTCTCCCCTTGAACATGTGAGCCAGGAGAAAAAAAAGCATATCTTGCAATTGGTTCCCTCTCTATTTGAACCCCACAATTCAAGCGCGGGTGAGCTACAAGCCCATGCCCCACCATGTTAGCATCCTCTACGCTATTGCAAGCTGCCACATAATCCTTACGACCTTCATTTGGAATAGAAGACGCCCATCGATCTCTCAGTCCAGAAAGAGAAACATTAAAAGGGGGATGAGGGGAATGTGTTTTAAGAAAGGAAATAACATAATAGTTCTCCTTAATTTCCATGACCATAGTCACACAAATTCTTTGACAGTTGTTCCTTAGGGCCTTCAACAAGATGTTATCACTTCTATATTACAGAACTAGTTTGATAGAATCATAAAATTCCTCAATTCCCTGATGATTCCTGATAAAATCTCTAGGAAACAAACCTCCTATATACCCATCCCCATTGAAAATATTGTAACCTTGGACTGCAACTAATACTGTAACATTGTTTAGAAGAAATTGGGGTTTGAAAAATTTCTCTTCCATTAACATTAATTCTCCTAGAGATTCCAATAAATCCATGATGTTTGATAGAAAAAAAAAGAGCACATGAGATGGGAAGATTATCCTTCTTGCACGTGCGCTTGTCACCTCCATGCCAAGCATTTTTCAAACAACTTCCTCAACCCTAGGGCAGTCCAAAATAAAAACCATATTCTAATATTAATGGGAAAGATACTCCTCGAAAGGGTGCTCCCAAGGCTGCACCTTCATATTTACTTTGAAATTCCTTGACTTAAAGGTCATCTTGCCACTTTTCAACACCCTCCTTACACATGTTTCACCATACAGACAACTGACACACACAAAATAAAAGCTAATTGCAGAACTTTGGATAATTATACCACATACAAACACCTCCCTTTATAGCCATTAAAACATATGCAAATTTTCTCTTATGATTTAAAGGAATAGTTTGAACTCATGAGAAGGAGATCCCATTTAATTCATTGTACATAAAACTTTTTGTAACTCGTGCGGACGAGGCTTTCCAAGCCTAGCTTTCTAATTCACACTCCAAACCATTATAGCTTCATATACCTACAAAAAAAAACATAGATAAAACTTGATGCAAAAAATACTTGTCCATATTTGGACACCACTGTCGTAAGCAGATCTAAAAATGTGCCTTTCAAATCCATCACCAATTTGAGGACATAAATGATGCAATTATACCAAGGTGAGGTACCTTGTTTGGCATAATGTAATCATTACCCAATACCTCTGCCAATTGAGTGTACCAAACAACTTATCCCAATAGATTAACATCCATATGATATGATTACCACCAACAAAGAAACATGATTCAAAATCTCTTAATATATCTATTAAGAATCATGTGTTAGCTTAGAGATTGCAATATTTCCTCATGCCTTAAGTATAGATTGACAAACTATGAGAAGAACAACCTTTTTAACCCTCAAACCCCATAATGAATCCCTGATCAATGATTTTTTAAATTGACCATTTAAAACTTTTAACTTGGTTCCTCAACCATTAATTCTACCAATTAAGGGTATTGTTTTTCAATCTCATGTAGCCCCAATACCTTAATTTCTTGACCATAACACCCCATATTTGCAAGACTATTAGCTAGATTATTGCCCTCCCTGTATGTATGTGTAATTTGAATTTCATGAAAAGAGTCCACCACCCTCCAAAATTTCTCCAATATGTATCCTAATCTCCAATTGTGTGTTTTTCTTTCCTTATAAGAATTAATAATTATAAGAGTCACCTTCAATGTGGAACTTATGAATGCCCATGCTTCTTGCTAACTGCAAACCTTCAAGCAATTTCTTCACTTCTGCAATTTTATTAGTGCTATTTGAAAATTGAACTTCTTTAACTGCTAATAAAGAACCTTTCCAATCCCTGATAGCTACACCTGCACCTAAAAATCCTAGGTTCCCCCTTGATGACCCATCAAAATTAAGTTTTGAAAACTCTTTTGAAGGAGGCTTCCATTGAACCTTACTTCTATCTATCTTTGACTCTGGAGATATAAATTGAGCAGCTTTAAATGGTAAAGATATAATCTACCAAATTTGTAAAAGCCAATTATCCCAAGCAGTGAACATTGAAGATACATTCTTGTGACCTTGAACATATGAGTTGACTACTTCTAAGATTGATTTTTCAATTTTATGTTTCATCTGTTGAGTTGAATGGGACTATTTTCTAAAAATTCATTTATTCCTTTTCCACCACAAACTCCAGATTAAAAGAACTAGATCAATTCTCCATATACAAGCGAAAAAAGAAGATTTAAATAAAACTAGCCAGGCAATAAACAGGTCACATAATGACAAAGGCATTGGAAAAAATATATACAATTTGGATTTAATAAACTATCAACATTCTTGTGCCACCTCACACCCTACAAATGAGTGATCTACTATTTCATATACTTCTTGACAAAGCACACACTTGAAAGGCTCTGCAAATCCTAATTTGCTTAGTCTATCACTTGTCAGAACTCTTTTCCTTAGAGCAAGCCATACAAAACTGCCTACCTTAGGAAGAGTCATTGAGTTCCAACAGAATGAATATGCGCTATGGGATTGATTTTGTTGCACATTTACTATGAGGGACTTGTAACCTTGCTTTACTATGTAATTACCATCTTTAGAAGGCACCCATATTAACCTATCTAAGCCTCCTGAAAGGAACACAAACCTCTCTCGTAGAAATTTTTATAATTCATGCTTCTAATTAAGTATTATAGCTGGACTCAAGAAATCCCTCCATGCAACACTCCTTATTAAAGGCTCAATATTGTCAACATAATCCTTTAGCTTGCTGCCCCACATGTCTGATAAAATTTTCTCTAATGAATGAAGCTCCTAGATTGAATTCAGAGGAGGATACCCATTCCATGAGTCCTTCCAAAACTGCACACTTTCCCCATTATTGACCTCCCAAGACAAAAATAGAATAATAACCTCCCTGTAAGCCACTAAAAATTTCCACATAACTGAACCACTTTGAGGATTTGATATAGTTAATACTCTAGTTGGATTATCATCTTCCAAATACTTAGATTGCATTAAACTACACCATCTCAAATTTGGCTTTTGATACATTCTTCATACTAATTATTCTCCAAGATCCATGTTTCTTGCTAATATATTATGCATACCTACTCCACTATTTTTACTCATATACATATTTTCCAAAGATACCAAGGGAACCTTCTTTTTTTCATCCATATTTCCTCTCCACAAGAAGTTCTTATTAAGCTTTTCAATTTGTTGCACAATGCCTTTTGGTGCCTTCAAAATAGCCATGAAATAATTTGGAATAACTACCAATACTGAATTAATCATTAAGAAGCAACCAAAAAAGGATAACCATCTAGCCTTCCAAGAAAGAATTTTGGGTTTTATTCTATCTAAGATTTTATGCCAATACTGATTTTTATCTGTCCCTACAAAAAAAGGAATACCTAGATATGCACAAGGAATTTATTCTTTTTGAAATCCCAATAAACTTATCGGCCTCTTTGAGATAGATGACATTGTATTAAAAATGTAGATTTTTGACTTAGAAGAATTAATTTTTTGACCCGAAGTAGAGGAGTATTTATCAAGTATTTGATTGACTTGTACTGTTTCTAGCAAAGAGGACTTTCTAAATAAGAGGGTATCATCTGCAAATAAATAATGTGTTGCTATAATACTTGTGTTTGGAATGGATATTCCCTGCCATAACCCTTGACTGTGTACCTTTTTTATTTTTCTTCTTAGTGACTTTTCCATTATGATAAATAGAAATGGAGACAAAGGATCTCCTTGTCTCACCCCTTGAGTAGAGCTAAAAAATACAACTAGAGACCCATTAATAATTACTAAGAATTTAGCCCCTAACAAACATGAACAAATCCACTTGCACCATTTGGAAGAAAAACCAATTTTTTGAAGAACCTGTATTGAGAAATCCTAATCTACTTTGTCATATAACTTCATCATATCCAAATTAATTATGAATGAAGACATATTATTAGTTTTAATGGAATGTATCACTTCATGGGCTATGAGTGCCCCTTCAGGAGTCTCTCTTCTAGGAACAAAACCTCCTTGTTCATAAGATATTAATTTTGATATAAGAGGTTGAATTATAGGATAGATAGCCTTAGTAAATATCTTATATATGGTATTACACAAGGAAATTGGCCTAAACTCTAAAAAAAAAATTGGCTCTTTTACTTTTGAGATGACTGCAGTGTGATTTGTATTAAATTGATTGAGCATAGTGCCTAATTTCCTAGATTCCTCTAGTGATAGTAGAATATCAAAACCAAAAAAATCCCAACATTTCTAAAAAAATAAAGTAGTAAACCCATCTATCCTTGGGGCCTTATCAGGTGATAATGAGAATACTACCTTCTTGATCTCCTTAAGGGTAAAAAGCTTCAATAACTGATCATTCTCCTCTTTTTGAATTAACTTAGGAATATTCTTAAGCAGATCCTCTCCAGTCTTAATTGTACTTTCTGACTTGTTTGCAGGAGCCATTAATAGTTGCAAAAAAAACCTTACACCTTCCTAAATTTCTTTCTCCTTTGACAACACCTCACCTGTCACTAAAAATTGAATGGAAAAAATAGTATTTAATGACTTCTTTATCTGAGCTGAAGCATGATTTTTTTTTGTATTTTTATCCCCTTCTCTTAACCACAACTCTCTAGATTTTTCTCTCCAATAAACTTACTCTCTTGCTATCAACTTAGCCCATTCTGCTTGCAATAACTTTTGTTGATCGTAAGACTATGCATCGAGCCCATTCTATATTATAAACTCATTAATCTTTGAGAGATTCTTAGAACACCCTTTCCTTTTCATGGAATATGCTCTTAAAAACATGCTTGTTCTAGTGCATAATCTATGACTTGATATGATGTAATTTTCTACTTAACTGAAACATATGTGAACCTCTTATAAAAGGTGCACTTATCCACCATTCATGCAATAACTCCAAAAAATGAGGTGAATGAACCACATCTTTTGAAACTTAAAAGAGGATTTACCTTTAGCCCTTTTATTATCTCCATATATGATGAGACTAATGGAAAAGTGGTTCGATCCTGAGAAGGGTAAGATTTGTGAAGATAAAGCCTACTTATGAATAAACTAGTTTGGCGAAGCTAAAAATATGTTCAATCTTTTTGCAATTTGAAAAAAACCTTTTCGCCTATTTGTCCATGTAAAACTTCCATTCTGTGGCATGATGTCCATTAAAGCATTATCTTTGATAAATGAGGCAAAGTCTTCCACTACCCTCAGAGGTGGCAAAATACCACCTTTTTTCTCCTTCAAACTAGCGATAGCATTAAAGTCACCTACTAATATGAATTTATTATCTTTTAACCCATCCAAAAAGCTTGTAATGGCCTCAAAAAATTGCTTTTTTTTCACCTGTAGCAGTTGGAGCATAGACATTTAGCAACCAAAATTGCAAATCAAAATGCAATATCTTCAAAAGTTGCCAGTTCTTTTCATTTTGAATTGGTTCTACTGCCACATTTTGGGTTCCATAACATAATAAATCCCCCTAAAGCACCTTGTAGAGGAGAGTGTGTATATTTCTAAAGTTTCCATTTTTGAATTGATAACTCATATGCTGACTCTAAAGTCTTGGTTTCTTACAACACTAACACATCCGCTACACAAGCATCTATTTGTTGCTTGATTTGAGATTTTTTGTTAGGGGCATTTATGCCCTTGACATTCCATGATACTATCTTCATTGAGGCCGAGGAGAGAAACATGCTATCCTCAGATGCTTTTTTGTAGACAAGAACAATTTGGTGTCTAAAGTGGTTTGCACCCTAGTAGCTATTTCTTCCTTCATTTTTGTAACATGCAATTTCCTTCCACGCTTTCTTGGAGTTTTGACCAATCCAAGTTTTGTGCTTGGTGTCTAGGAAATGGATAGATTTTGTGTGTAGTCAAAACAATCCAGAGACCTATTGTTCTCTGCACTATCTATTTTCATGTTGTCTACTTTCTCTTGGTTATCCCCATCTCCCATTTACAACATCATTTTTTCATTATCTATATCCATGTTTGTGAGTAAACTCTAAATAACTCCAAAGGATTCTTCCATAGATTGTACATTGGCACTTCCCACTTGTGCAACATCTTCCCCTGCTATCTTGTGAGTAAATCCATCCTCCTCATTAAGCACTTCTACAATTTCTTCAATCAACTCACGTCCAACTAAATAGAGTATCTTATTAACAAAATCTTCCAGCTCTACAAAGTTGTCAAATTGAACCTTTCCCTGAGTATCATCACTCCCTTGATTCCCATCAACTAACTTAAGAAGATCTTCTTAAGAAGTAGTTTGAGGTGATTCTTCATACATTAGATGTTTTTATTATGGTATCAACTTCAAAATATGAAGTACCTAGAAATGGGGGAGTGTACAAATTCAAACCATTCACGAAAACATTACCCAAGGAAAAAAAACATTTTTCGCTTCATTGCTTCATTTATTGTTAGTGAAAACACACCTATAGGATGTTTGCAAACTAAAATAAATTGATTATCTGAAAGAGAAGAGAATTTTCCCTAAATAGCCAAATCAATGACTGTTTTATTACTTTCTCCCTTTGAAGAAAAATAAAGCTGACTATACTTGCCCATATTAGATGCGTCTCTCGCAACTGTAAGAATAAAGGCTTCTCTTTGCTGAGACACTTGTTGAGGTAGCTCATTCAGTTTTACCATATCCTTTTCTCCTCTAGGGATTAACATAGGCTATTTATTTTCCCCATTAACCCACCTCTCTACCATTGAAGGTTCCAAATTAAAATATTCCACCAAATGAAAAACAGAGCTAGAATGGCCAAGATCATGACATTTGACACATGCATTTTTGGAATTTCAACTATAATCTTTTGGATCCACTCCCCATATTTTGACTTTAAATGGATCTGAAATAGAATATCCTTTGTAACATCTAATAAAACAAAAACCCTAACCGACTTTGATAGATATTTAAAAAAGGATTTATAATGCCTAAGGAAATCCCTATCCTATTAGCCATGGCTTCTATCAGCCTTAATTCACTATATTCCAGAGCAAGGTCCTTGAATTGAATCCACAAAGGGAAAAATTTAATCTCCAACCGCTCTAGTTTAAAATTAGGAGTCCATGGCTATAAGAATAACCCAGACCCTTGATAAACCCATGATTTAACTTTGTATATAGCATCTCTATGAACTTTTTCTTGAAAAATCACAATGAAAATTCCTCTCTCTCTATTGAGATAAAAATCTTTACTAACCCCTTCCCATTCATCAAAAATAAAATCGTGCAAACTTATCTAATTCCAAGGAAAGATACCAAAACTTACATATCAAGGCTCAATTATGCAAGTCCTGAATTTATGGATCTAGCATATCTTTAGAGAAGGTAATCAACACACTCTTGTGTAATTGATTTGCACTCTTCTCACCTCCTTCTAGATCTTTTTTCCCTAATCCATCTTGGTTCTCTTTACGCTTCTATTGCAAAACCAATATTTTCTTTTGGGAATTTTTTCCTTTCTTATTTCATTTTCTCTTTTTCTTTGAGCTGGTCTTTAGCCTTCAATTTTCTATGCTTCATGCATTGGGCTTTGTGTAACCCTTTGTTGGTCGGCATTGGGTTTTCTGTGACCTTGTTTGAACCAGCTCTCTATCCTTGCAATGTTTTATTGTTACTAGAACTCCCCTTTTCCCCATCAAATCCTTGAAGCTTATCCAAATGTTTATTTCCTTGCTCTACATGGTCCACTGTTTCACGGGTTTCCTCCTTTTTCCAATTTTCTCCTTGGGGTTCAGACTTTTGTACCTCACAACAATTATATTCAACCTTATTTTCTTGATCTACATTAGCTTGCACATTAGAAATCCATGAATAAACACCTCCTCTCTACAAAAATTTCTCATTTGGATTGAAGGGACCTCTCTTATTAGAATCAATGCATTCCTTTCTTTTGTGATGGTTAGATACCACATTTGCAAAATGTCTCTGATATTGCTGTCTTGCATGATTAGATGACCAAAAGTCAACCTCTACTTCTTGATAATGCCTATTTAATTTAAGTGTGGCTCTTCCTTGCAAGAACGTGAAAAACCTCCTCTTTGATCATCCCTTTGTACATTATATAATGAATCTTCTTTTTAAATGTCTCAAATTGGTTGTTTGTCCTGAAGAAAATGCCTCTAAGAGCGAAATGGTGCCTAGATGGGTTTTGTGAATCTATGCCTGAAAAAATTTGACTCAGGCCTTTTTTATTTTGAAAATTATTCTGCATAGGCCCACTCAATCTAGATGACTGCCTGCCATAGCTAGAAGGCTGACAATAGTGCCTGTTTGTGTCAGGATAGTTACCATTGGGCAACCATTTTTTTCCCATTGCAGAGCCATCTTTGTCCTTATAGCTAGTAGTTGATTATGAACACATCAAAATATTTAGAGGGGGGTGAATCAAAATTCTTTAAAATTCAAACCCTATTAACTACTTCTAAAGTAAATTTATATCTTTAAAGAATTCATCCACTAAATGAAAATAAGAATAAAGACAAGAAACCATACAAGAACACATATGACACCATATTTACATGGAAAACCCCATAGGGGAGAAACCATAATGAGAAATTCTACTAGGATCTACTATCCTAATCCAACCTCATAAGTAAAAATAGTTTACAATTTGATTTTGGGCTACAACCCAAGGAAGAAACTACTCATTGAATTGTTTTTATAGGCTGAAACCCAAGGAAGCTACTATTCCCTAATTGAAAGAAAGAACAACTGAAATATGATTGGTTTATCATTTCAACCATTGATAGTCATCAATTCTTCTCATTAGGTTTGTAGTGGATCTTGTCACACTCTACTTATGCACTCATACATTTTTGCACGCTTCTATCAACATCTTCACATCTTTGATCTTCAATATATATCATCCACATGCTTTGCAATTACAAATTTAGCTAGCCACAAATAAGGAATATCAAAATTTTAACATGTCCGCCTACATCTTCATTGGCAGTATACAAAATGATAATAGATTATTTAAAATTCTCCCAGATGAATCAACATGACTCATACAAAATTTTCAAACAAACCTTGAACTTTTCTCATACTTGAATTGGTGGCACACATCAATAATATACGTTAGTCAGCCTCAACAACAACATAACTTTAAAAAATGACTTGGAATAATTATGTGGTACTCGAAGCAAGAAATATATCCATGCTCTTCAAACCTAAGATACTTTGAGACATGTATAATGTCCACACAAACTCATACAACTGATATGTACAATATTTTGTCGGCGCAAATACTTAAACATATGTTCTATAGAAGAATTATGCACTCAAAACCAAATTGTGACACTCTGTCACTTGAAAAATACACTTGCAAACCACCAAGCCATTTGAAACTTCAATGCAACATGTATTTAACATCATTGAACATGTCCACAAAATTTCATGAACAAATCTTCACATCCGAAGAAATGCAGAGCATTCCATCAAGCCTTCATAATGACTTTACTCTACTAGAGCACAAACCGAAACTCTATCACTTATATCTCTCATTGTTGAAGGTGTAACTTGGAATCTTGGATATAAAACCTTCACACCTCAATCAGCTTATATGCTAAATACCAAGACTAAATATTTCTCTACAAAAGGATGCATACCAAAACACTGTATCACTGCCTTAGGATATGTACGGTGAAATCCTTAAAGACATCTTCTAAAATTTTCCTCTAAGTGTGGTACACAAAAATGGAAATCTATCAATGTAAAAATATTTTATACATATTCTGACATGTGTACCTAGCTCCACATCACACATAAACATCAAGCATATCACCACTCTTCTATATACTGCAATGTTGACTTGCCCTAAATGATATCTCTACACATTAACTATCTCCACAGCATATACAATCTTCAACACACATTTTACATCAATGAAAAGTAATCTTATCAAGATCCAAAAGTTAGTAGGGTTAACAACAAAAAATAGAACAAAGTTGCAGACAACAATAAAACATAGTGTAAATCATTACAAAAAGGATGTGAAGCATAATACTGACCAAGCCTAGTAGGAAATATAGGAATATATTATAAGGGACATGTTTCGAATATAACATATATGTATAAATGATAAATAAATGTAAGGAATGAGGATAGAATAAAGTAATGTATAAGAAGAAGATATAAAAAATATTAAATATGTTATATATAAATATACGAATATACTATACAAAGGTATTATAAGGATATTTGTGTAGTGTCTAAAATTATCACCCTTGACAATTTCACATTAGGTTTAGCTCCCCCTTATACGCTTGGACCTAATTATGTATTAATTTCTCATTTTATAAACATTATTGAAAAATCAAACATGGGAAATCAAACTATGCATTTAATATTTTTCCCCTAGCACTTTTTGTCCCCAAAAAAGGTGGATCTAGTCTAGGGTGCACTATTCCCTAGACCACCTAATTTGGCTCCAAATTTAAATATGTCAGTGTCAGTAATTTATTATTTGAATTTCTAATTTCAATTTTCGTCTATTGGTATTTGATTTTTAGGAAATTAGAATGATTGAATATAAATATTTCATCATTTCAATCCCATCACTTCAATTGAACAAAATTGAACATCGTAATATTATTCAAGGGAATTCAAGAGAAGAATTAGTAGCATTATTACAAAAAATTTATAAATCAAGGTCAAGCTTGCAAGAAATCAAGATGAAGGAAGGAATTATGTTCAAGGAGCTAACATGATCAATCATGCCAAATTATAAAGAGGTATCGAGTTATCCTCTACATGCTAGTTGCAACAATCCATTATGTTTGGGAATCAACCTTTTGTAGGTCTATCAAGAATTCAAGGTATTCATTCATCAACATCAATCAACTTGTGTGTAGAATCTCTTCTTCAACGGTTTTCACATCAAGGTAAAATTATTATTTTTTTGGCCTCTACCCAACCTAGGGCATTCCCTCTTGATCATCACCAATAAAATATTGTACGTAGAGGTAGAAATACCAACACAAGGTTTGACTTAGGCAAGCCCCTATACAACACAGCCTTTCCCTATTTCATGTGTGTAGGGCAGATCTAGAGGTTTTAGTAGAAGACAGTCTAGGAAAATAGAGTACAAATGACAACCTTTAGTCCAAAATTTTTAGATCCAGATAAGGAGTCTAGTATAAGACATAGGTCATCCTAGAATAGCCAATTCAAGCTCATATTTCAATAAAAAATTCCTCATTGTTGTCATTTATCAAATCTAGGCCAGTTTTGTAACTTTATGTTTTTGTTTGTCTGATTAATTATATTTTCAGATCTAGGGTTATATGTCAAATCTAGGCTTGTCAAATTACACATCAAATTTATCATCCTCTCAACAAAAAAAAAAATGTAAACCCTGGGGGATTGGCTCTCCCTTATGGCAGTGCAATCTAATCATCAAAACCCTAGGTCAATTTATATTTTGAAGTTGAGCAAAGTGAAAAGGATATAATGCTAGTTAATCTAATTGGATCTAGGATCACTTTTCCTACAAAACATTTTGATAAACTCGACATATCTTGCACTTGCAATTTTTTGATTTATCATAGCATAAAATTTTGAAAATTAATTCAAAACATAGGTTCTTTGAAGATCTTACATATATTTCATTTTCAAAACTATAAACTTACATTATTTGTTCATCATAAGTTAATATGGATAAATTAAAAATAATTTGAATTAAATTACATAATTTCATATCTAATTTTTCCTTGATAGGGTTTATATCCAAGTTATTTTTCATTGGTAAATTCAATTGCAATATTATTTTGTCAATTATGAATGCATATTTTAGTGAAAAACATAGAAAAAGTACAAAAATTGGATAATATTTTCATTTCAAAAGATCAAAACCATTTATTTTCTATATATTTTTTAGAAAAATTAGTCAATTACAATATTTTAATTTTTGAAAATTATCATTTGAACATACTCAATTTTCCTAAAAATATCAAAAAATTGCATGCATACATGTACTTCATATAGAAAAAATAGATTTTTTGTGCATTTCCAGAACTCTACTCACTTCGAGACTAGAGCCTCTGAAACATAAGAACCTTAGACACTATAGGTGTTTTCTAAATTTTGATTTTTCTAAAATTACATGTCTGGTGTAGGGCATATTGCACCCTTGTCCAATTAGTTTGGGCTGAAATTTTATGTGTGAAACTCTATCTATGGTCTCGATTTAGAATAGGTTATTATTTTTAGCAGTTTGTCCTAAAACTTTCAGATTTTTCTTTGCATTACTAATTTTCCCTAATTTACTTCAATGCATAACCTCCTAAAAGAAGGAAAATAACAAGATGATTTCTTTTCAAAATTTTGGTTTTGATATAGAAAATATGGCTTGTCTAAGAAAAAAATTGAGGCACTACCCTGAACCTCATTCCATGTTGTCAAAAAGGATATATGTCAGCCTTCATCCAACCAATAGTTTTTCTACCTATGATAATATTGTAATGAAACAAAATAAAATCATTGACATATTTATTAGCATCACTTTACCTAATCTTTATTATTCTCCCAAAATCTCCCCTATGTGTGACGATACTTTGATGCAAGAGGATGCAATAATTGAAAATCATGAAAATCATGTTAATTCTTCTCCCAATATCTCTCCTACTTATGAGAGTATCATAGTGCAAGATGATCCAATCAATGAGAATCATGATATTCATGTTTTTTTACCTCTTAATACCTCTCCTACTTGGTAAGATATTGTGGCACAAGAGGATGAAATCATTGATACACTTTTAAATGATAGTAAGGTGGCTTGCATGGATGAATATTCAAACTTGACATTAGGTCCTTCATTCATAGAAGATTGCCAAAAACCTGAAATTATACACCCACATTTGATTATTTGACCTCCTAAAACTCCTTTAATTATTGGACCTCCTAAACCACCTCTCATTATAGGACCTCCTAAACCTCATGGCCATATCCTAAATTTACAAAATAACTCACTAGTAATCATGTGCAACAAGATGTGTTGAAGCAACCAAGTTACCACACAATTTATCACATATATAAATCCCACATTTTTTACTATGTACACATGTTACACTAGATGCAAATATGATCTAATTTAAATAATTAAGTATTATTATGATCTAATTAACATGTCACACAAATTTATCAATATTATTTCAACAAGTAATTATAGAATTTAAGAAAAGTACTCTAAAATCCAAGACATGCCAATGTTTGTCATGAATGAAGTAATGTAACACTAAGTAGAAAGTAAATCTATCTTATCTAAACTACATATTTCAAATAACAACATAACATTCATAGATTTAAATGAATCTATGCATATAATCTGCATAAATGCATAGCATTAATAGGTTCTTTGAGAGTTGTATTGTCCATTGTAGAGATATTGTATGCACCTTATCTATAATCCTCAGTGATGATATAGGTTCCCAACCAATTTAGGCTAAATTTTATTTTTTCTCTTGGTGCAGTATTTACATTTTCATTGATTTTATCTAAAATAAATATCATTGATTTACATTTTTGTTGATTTTATCTAAAATATCGATATGATGTTATCTAAAATAAATTGAAAAATAACTTTAGTTCTCATGTAGTGAAGTGGAACCAATTCAACCCATTTCATAAAGTAATTTGTAGCTGTGATGATAAAAGTATTTCCTTAAGATGAAGGATGGGAAATTTTACCAATAATATCCAAGCCCCACATACAAAATGGCCAAATGGATACTTGGGTACAAAGTTCATAAGAAGGAGCATGAATTAAATTATTATGTTGCTGACATTTAGGACATTTCTTAACAAAGGAAAATAAATCTTGATTGATATTTTACCAATAATAATCGATGTGAAGTAACTTTTGAATAAAATATTGACCACCAAAGTGTTCTCCACAAGCACCTAGATTTTCTTCTTTGAGAGAAATGGGGGGTCTCTAATTTTCTAAGGCAATATAGAAAGAGACCACTATATACCCTTTGGTATTAAGAATTAGCTAAAATTATGTATCGTGTTGCAAGTTTTCAAATGCCATCTAGAGTTTTTTTTTGTGGTAGGATTAGGAAAATTACCATCTCATAAATATTAAAATATATGGGATTTCCATTCCTTTGAGTTATTTAAATAGCAAACTATCCCATCTTTACCATTTTTTGATAATGGCGATGACATGAGCTTATGAATAGTAAATTTGAAATTTGTGGATGAATTGTCAAGTGATATAAGGGAGGTGGTGCTCATCATTGCATTGGCATGCCAATTATCTTTTCATGGAATATTGTAAATAGTATATGAAGAGATACACTTTAATATCTCTAATGCTAGGTCAAATTATTGAGATAGGTTATCTTGGTTTGCTTCATAAGATCCATTGTTTTTTTATAATTAATTGAGAATCTCCAAAGATATGAAAGATGTTGAATATTGAGGGATAACACTGCATGAAAACTAGCTATAATAGCTTCATATTCTTTAATTTTATTAGTGCATAGGAAATTTAGATGGTAAGATAATGGAATTGGCTTACCTATAGGTGGTAATAGTATAACACTAGAACTAGAGCTAGTTTGACACTTAGAACCATTGAAATATAATCCTATAATTCATTTTATTCTAAGGAAAAGACATAATCATCAAGAAATGATTCTTGGCTAGGAAAAGATAATGGTAAAGGAGCTTCAACTAATGGTCGGTTAATGCTTGACCCTTAATTTCATTTTGGGAGATATATTTTAAATCAAATTTTGTTAATAACATTACTTATTTGGCTAAGCATCCAAATAAATCAATGCTGGATAAAAATTTCTTTAATGAATCAAATTTCATAACAACATGCACTTTAGTATTTAATAAATAATGTCTCAACTTACTTGTAGCAAATACATGAGACAAACATTGTTTTTTATTGTTGTATATCAATTTTCATAATCAATAAACATTTGAATAATGTAGTAGATATGATGTTCTTTCCCATTTTCATCATGTTGTGCTAATAACACAACAAGAGCATAAGATGAGGTAAAAGTGTATTTAGAATAAATGGACATCTTGAGGTAGTTGGCTGTAAAATAGATGGGTTAGAAAAATATTTCTATAAATTCTTAGAGGCTTTTTGACAATATAAATTCTATTTAATATAAGAAAATTTCTTAGTCAATTGATTGAAGGGTAAATTTTGATTTGCCAAAGACACAAAAAAATGACAAATGAATTGAATCTTTTTGGTGTAGGCTAAAAAGTTGATAAATGTTACTAGAAGGTGTCATGTTTCTCTTAGCATCAATTTTATTTGTTTCCACTTCAATATGTTGATGTGACAAAATGTAGCCTAATATTTTTCCACTATCCACACTGAAGACACATCTTCTAGGATTCAACCGCATACTTACGAATTCACTCAAAATTTTGTTGGTAGATTTTAACATGATCTTAAACATGATATATATTTATCCAAGATATCATCGACATAATCCTCTAAGATTTTATGGATAAAATTATGAAATATTAACCTCATATCCCTTTGATACATTGCTCCAACATTTTTAATCCAAGAGGTATGCCAACCCAAAAAATGTTCCCCAAGGTGTAATGAAATTGGTTTTGTATTGGTCTTGAGAATTGATAAAGATTTGATTATGTAGAAACTTAAAAATATCTTGAATGATATCATGCACTCAAATTAGGTATACTAACATCATTTCTTCCTAAAACCCATCCTCTTTTTGCTTAATTAATTAAATTAGCCAAGTTATTTAATTAATTATGTCATTTGCATCTATTAACCTAATTAATTTGATTGGGTTAATTCACCCCCTTCCATGCTAACATTTCATCTTATTAAATTAAATAAACTAGATTATTTAATTTAATCCCTAAGTCTCCTTATTTAATTAAATAACCCTAAGTTATTTAATTAAATATCATTCCACTTTTCCCCCATTCATTAAATCATTTTATTTAATGAATATCATCTAATTCTCCTAATTGCATAATTAACATTGTTTTAATTATTCACTTACTAATAAATCCAATTGCCCCCCACTTGCAAGGGAATCTTCCAAGGGAATATTCTTCTTTTACACATTCCTCCAAAATTAATATTCCCATGGAATATTCTTTCCCCTTTTGCACATTAAAAATTTGTTTTAATTTGCTAAATATCTATTTTCCCTCACCCATGAGAATATTCCAAAGAATATTATCTTTCTTCACTCATTTGAAAAAGGGGAATATTCCTTTTATAATAAACTTACTTAACTTCATGAGCAAGTTAACTTGTGACCTCTTGTGCAAGTTAACTTATGACATCTTATACAAGTTGAAAGTGTGTTTGTTTGAAAGAAGGTGAGCCCTTGATTAAATCTCATCTTGCATTCTCATTTGTTAATGATAATCCATGATCCATGCCTCCGTCTTCTTCCATCATTGACAATTGATTATCCTTTTTTATCTCAACCCTCCATTTCTCATTTTCTCTCCTATAAATAGGTCACTATTTGGAGATAAATGGATCCATATTTTAACATAAAACTTATGCTATTAAAATAACTCACACTCACACTCATATTTAATATACATTTAACATCTTTTAGTTTCTTTTAATTGCATTAATTAGCTTTAGCTTCCATTAATGGCTTCCATGATCACATAATGTATCCATTTAGCTTATATGTTAATTAGGGTTTGAATCTTTTACCTTAAATCCATTTAGATTAGCATTGTAATTGCATATCTATATCATTTTAGCATAAAATCATGTTAAATTAGCTTACATCATGCTCAGTTAGATTAAAATCATGTTTCATCACACATATATCAGTGGTTCCATCAATTTTCTTCAATAAAACTGATTGGAACAAGCTCATTTATCCCTAGGATTGGGAAAGGGTCATTGTTACACATCAACATGACACCACTCCCACAATGGGATAGGTTTCAATGGATTAGAGTAGAAATTTTCAAAGCTTTCATAGTTTAGAATACTTGGTTTTAATGAATTCTTGGTTCGATTAACACTTGATTGATCTTGTTGAGATTGACATTAGTGGCTTCATTATGCTTCGATTCTTCATGGATCAAGCATAGTCGGCCCATAATAATCCATCCAATCAACATTCTAGTTCTATAGGGAGGGAAAAACTGATCAAATTTAATTAATTTCTATCTTGAATTCCATTATGTTTGATTCTTGCAAGATACAATGGTGCACAAATGAATTTTAGTGACACCTTTGCTAGGAATCACCATACAACAGTGCTATTGTCATCTAGAATAGCGATGCCTATTTAATATCCCAATACTGATTAAACCAGATAGCGATGCTGAATACTTTTAGATGTATCAAATATTTATAAATGATGATGCTCCCCAAATAACGACGCTATCATCGCCATTGTTTTTGTGCAAAGCAACACCCTAATTCACTAGAGTGACACCCTAATTCATGAAAGCAACAATATCATGAACAACGATGATCTACTTTGGTAAAAAAAAAAATATGATAAATTTTTAGCATGTGTCTTAATTTTTTTACTTTATTTGATCACTAACATGCTTCTAACGTTGTTCTGGGTTTTAGGTTAACTAGGTTTCGTAGGTTGGATGATAAAAGTCGAAGTGTAGAAGAATTGTCCTCTTAAAATATTATAATTGTAATAAGTGTTTTGATGCTTTTGGGGAAATTATAACCCATTTATCATGCTTTTCATTTTATGCTCTAGGACCACACTAGTTTTCATTTGGGTTTAAAATGAATGCTCAAATGGGACTAAAATTGAACCCTCACTTCATCATTTTACTTTGGGTTTAAAGTTGAACAATACAACTTAACATTTTGTTGGGTGTTTAAAATTGAACTCATATTTCTTTACAAAGTTAAAATGAATGAATTCTTGCCTTGTTGTGACACACTTGTAGTGTGTATCCACTCCCCTTATGCTTCGTGTGATCTTGGGTGAAGAAAAACACTCCAAGTGTACTTCACTATTTTTGTGCAGTTATAATACGTATCTGCTCCCATCATGCTTTGTGCAATATTGGGTGAAGAGAAATAATTAATTACACCTTTATGCTTTGTGTCACCCTTAAGAGAGGACTTACTATGAGTCACACCCCGCAATGGGAAACTCATAGGTAAGTTCTTGCAAACACATTTATTGGCGAGCTATATTAAAGGTTGGGAAATCATGAGAAAGTACCTTCTATCCTAGACTGTATAACATACTACACCTAGTACCATGCCTTAATTCGAATAGGAATGGTAGTAAGAGCCTTAAGTGGCAAAGTGGGTGTGTATACAACTTAGTGTTCTCGGTTTTTTACTAAGAACCAAATTGTTTAGTTACCAAAATTTCCTTAATGCTTGTTGGTGCAAGAATGGTCATTCTAAAGCCACCCCACATTTTTACTATTCATTGTTGAAATAGAAAAATCCTTTGGATCTTCGGATCTTTAGGATTTTGAGATTTGGTGGTCCTGAGAAGCATGTGCTGTGGAGGGGAGTCAGTGTCTCCAAATCTCTAACTATTCGCATTGTCTTAGTGTTTGGAGAAATCCAAGTGGGGACTCAACAAGTAGGGCCATTTCAACCTAGGTGGTAAATGATTGTGATTCAATTTAATACTTTTATTGGTTCCAAAACGTTACAAAAAAACATCAACAAAGTCTTTTCAAAATTTCAAATCCTTTGGTCTAAGTATGGATACCCTTTGACAAAACCTTGATATTACTGCTTGTCCTAAGAATTTATTCTTAGACACTTCTAAGTATTTTAGTTTATATCTCAATCCATATTTCCCAAAGTTAACATAGGCAACTATGGCTCGATCCTCATCCTTTTCATGAAATGGACTTTATGGAATTGATGATTTTTTTGATATAGACATTTAGTTTGACCTTAATCAGGACAAGTGTTTGTGGTAAAAAGAAACTCACTTAAGCAAGATAAATTGATAGAATTAAACCCCACATGACCATTTGGAGACCGATTTCTCTTGTTGAACAACTGAACCTTACACTTTCTATTATTGAACCAAACTTTGAACTCATTGAAGGAGAACAAATTGATATAATTAGCAGTTTGAGAAGCTTCACTTTTGAAACAAAAGAAACATCCATTCAGTGGAGAAACACAACATATTCCATAGATAAAGAAGAAGAACAAGCTGATATTGTGGCTAGAAGGCCCATATTACCACCCTCATGGAAATAAATATCCCCTTTTCATGATCTTAACTTAGGATTATCTAGATGATCTCACAAAAAAAGAGAATCCCCAAGAAAAGGTCTACAGGTTATCACTTCAAACTTAGGCATCTTAGTCCAAAAACTCTCAAAAAAAATCTTTTATCTCCTTCACCAAAATAGAACCAAGTTGGTATACAACTTCTACAAATGTTTCAAGGAACAATCCAGGCTTGTATCTATTCATTTTTGGTCAAAATCCTAGTTTTTTTCATGATAGCGAACCTATCTAAAATATTGGGTGTTTAGGATTTGAAAACTTTAGAGGTATAGAATATTTTTCACTACCTTGGTCTTATCAAACAAAGGTTCACTCTAGGTCAACAATGGGTCAAAAATTTCACTCACCCCTTCATCAAATTTCATCCTTCACTTCACCAAACTTTACAAAAAATTTGAATACACCAACACTTTTTTGAATTAAACATCTATCAAAACCAACCCCTAACTTAGCTACTTTGTATGTGAAATGTATCCTTTTCCATGCACTTAGTTAAGTTAGTTGTCATCTTTGAACTAGTTTATCTTGAAGGTCACAAGTCTACCCTACAGATTTCCAAGTTCATAAACATCCTTTCTCAAACATCCAACATCAAACTCTTAAGTCAAAAGTGTTGTCCCAAAATGTTTGCAAAAATTACTTCCCACATCATCCACCTTTTCATCTCTCATTATCATCATTGCTCCAAAAATACTTAGAGCATCCCTTTTACATAGATTTGAGTCAACTAGACAATTCAAAAGTTACAAATCTCAAGACAACTCTCCCGTAGGTGACCCAAAATTTATGGTAAAGACAAGATCACAACACAAGATGATCATGGAGAAAACCAAAGTCACATTCACCTCAAGTGATCCTAATCCTTTAGATTTTGATTCAAGAAGTCAAGCTACACCATCACAATAATGCTCATCTCCATCGAAACCATATGAGATAAAGGACATTACAAACATTTCATTTGGACTTACTAAAGAAGAAATCATGGAGTACAAACATGAACATCAAGCTTTAGAAAAAATAGCTCCAATTTCCTCATCATTTGTTGCACAAAATTTGACACAAGGATTCACAAATCCACCACTAGGGCTAAATCAAATAACCACTTCTAGTATTGCAACTAGCCTTGCTAAGGAATTTGGTCTAACTCTTCTATTTGAAAGAAATACACTTGTGGGTACCCTCGATATTGATCCTCCATCCCAAACCACCACTTGGACACCTACCTTTGGTGCTCCTTTTATTCTTGAAGATCCCCAACATCCATATAAACCCCTTGAACTTCATTACTCCACAACAACCTCCACATATAGAGGACACCCCTCTTCATCCATACCCATGAGTACCAAAAGTGTTCCCACCATCACACAAAGTAGTGTGGACCAAGTATCTCAAATCGATCCAAAAGGGCATGCCAACACTATAACACAAGGTCAAACCTTAACGAAAATAGGGACATCTCTATCCAACCCTTTGGCTAGTTCATCTACACCATTGGTTTCACAAAACACATCCATCCCATTAATCACCAACCCATCTCAAAACAATCCCTTAGTCAGGAATACCATCAACCTAGGTAATATGTTGTCCACATCCCTCACACAAGGAAATCCTCTAGACATGGGACAAGGGAATATTTTCAGTCAATGGACTCAAGGTCCTAGTATGTCATTACCATCACAAAATCTAGTGAACTCATCCTCCTTCCCCATAGTCCCTCTCACCATGCAAAATAAAATGGGGCCTCACACTCACATTCCTCCATCTGAATCCACCATCTTACAAAGAATGTTAAACCAAGGACCTCTCACCAACAATTTGCTACCCACTCAAAACATCAACACCCAAAATCCATCACAGATATCCCAACATCCAACTAATCCTACATTGCAAGTTCATACCTTAGCTTTACAACAAGCATAACATGCCTATCAACAAGTTGCCCAACAACAACAACAACAACAAGCATACCTAGTAGCACAACAACAAAAAGCAACCCTAGTAGAACAACAACAACAAAAACAATAACAACAACAACAAGAAGTAGCACAACAATAGCAACAACATCAACAAGAATCCCTAGTAGCATAGCAACAACATCAAGCCCATCAAGCAGCCTTAGCAGCACAACAAGAACAACAAGTATCCTTATCAACACAACAAACAACCTTAGCACAATAAAAAAATCAAGCCCATCAAGCATCCTTAGCAGCACAAGAAGCCCTAGTGGCACAATAATAACAAGTGAAAAAAGCAACCCTTGTGGCTCAACAACAATAGCACGCCTTACTAGCTCAAGAATATGCCCAACAAAAACAACAATAGCAACAACAAGGTTCCTACTATAATCCTTAGTAGAACATCATCAATACAAACACATCAAGAACATATACATCAACACCTCAATCACCTTCACAGAATCCCACACCACCCTAGACACCATACAACACCTTATCATATCATAATCCCACACACAGTCCATTTTCTATCCCATAATACACAGCATATGTTCCTCCACCAAACCCACAAGATGATCTAGCATCGCAACTTAAGGCATTGTCATAGGAAATGTAGGATCTACAAATGGGTAAGACAAAGAAGCCCCATACACAGAACTTGTGTCCATATCCATTTGATCAAAACATCACCATGGTACTATTCCCTCATAGATTTGAGATCCCCAAATTTGATAAATACAAAGGGAGAGGAAGTCCTATGGACCATGTCAAAGAATTTAACGTCATGTGTATGGAGGTAGCATACAATGGTTCTTATCTAATGCGCTTCTTCCCCTGGAGTTTAACTGGTCCTGCCATGGATTATTTTTCTCAATTGCCTCCTAGTATCAAAAATTTCTAAGAAATCACTGATAAATTCATATATCACTTCTCCTTTAACCTTGACATGGATGTAAGCCTAGAAGAGTTGTACACTCTCAGACAAAACAAAGGAGAATCTTCGCCAATTTCTTGCAATGATGGAGACAAAGAGCTATTAAGAGTAAATGGCCTCTTCCTAATGAACAACAAGTGGGAATCATCATAGAAAATCTAGATTTAGATCTATCCTTGCACTTAAAAATACAGTGCATCACATCTTATGACGAGCTTTTCCCTAGAGCCCTTAACATCAAGAGAGCGCTAATCTCATAGGGAAACTCTCAAGCTTACAAAGACAATCAACCATCAACTAGTTCGAATGAAAAGCCTCATGTATGGGCTAAGAAAAATAAAATGACAAATGATGCTGTGGTAGATGCTAAGGTGGTACTAAGTGATCCTAGGCTAAACAACAATCAAATAGCTAACATACAACTAGTTGTGCAACAAACAACACCTCCTTAGAATAATTAGATCAACAACAGTGACACACAACAATGATGAACAACCAACAAGAACAACTATCTAAAATGCAAGTACACATAGTTTTTAGAACCCATTGAAACGATCATGGAGATATTGGTAGAGTCAAACTTAATAATGCTGCCCAATTTTGAAAACTACCAAGAACCATAGGAGAAGCCATCCTGGTACAACTAGAACGATCTTTGTGACTTTCACAAAATCAAGGGACAAAAAATGGAAAACTATATGAGGCTCAAAAACATTATCCAATATCTTATAGAGAATGACACCATACTATTGAGGTACCAGCTGGTAATCAAGATCTTAAGATATATAAGAACCCTATGTCTGATCATAGCAAAGGGAACAACAAAAAATCTAAGTATTATACAAATGTACAACATACCTATTCCAATGTGGTCACTTCCCGTGATAGTGTCGTCATTGTTGTCACCATCAAAGGGCCTAGTGCAGAGTTTGGAGTCACCACACGACATGGTAAAGTTACCGTTCAAGGAGTCCCATCTCAATCTAGGGAACAACATAGTTTTTCAACATAGAATCCCAGAAAGTATAATCTCTTGGATCAACTTAAGAAGACCCCCACACAAATTTCAATCTTGGAACTATTAAGGCTATCTCCCACACATAGGGAAGTCTTAGAGAAAGCTTTTCTAGAATCATCTGTCCCTAAGGATATTGACACATATTAGTTTCAAGCTATGGTAGGGCATATCACTGATCATTTTCTCACCTTCTCAAAACAAGAGCTACCATCACAACCATCTCATAATCATCCTTTACAACTTGAGGTCATCGTTCATAACAACAAGGTCAAAAGATTCTTAGTGGATGGAGGTGTTGGTTTGAACATTTGCACCCTTAAGTTGATAAAAA